>JAXDDX010000146.1:437500-660000 GCA_034670405.1 Hoplostethus atlanticus | reverse complement strand
AAACTGAATACTTGGAATTTTTGAACTTTGAGTTTTGCTTGAAATTGATCAAATGTAAAGATCCTCAATATCGTCACAAAATGAGCATCAACCGTCTCTGAGCCGCCGGTTGAACGTAGCGGTCGTCCTGAACGTTCCTCTGCGTGTTTTCATGCATCTGGAGGGAAACCTGAACGTTCCGGTGTGTAGGACCAGAGGGGTTATTATGGGCTGTCCTGACCTGGCCAGCAGCAGCCAGAGGACGCTGGACTCACCAACGTTAGATCTTTGGTTTCTTTGGTATGAAGCATCACAGACCTGTTTACCACACAGGGATTCTGGGTGGTGAAGTCCTCACAATTCAGAGTTACCCCTCGCTGCCATTGGGGGGTGCCAAAGTGCGAAGCTTCCCACTGCAGCTTTGAAGTACATGAAGTCTAATGTTCAGTTATGAGAACTTTACATGTTGCAACAGACGACGAGACGATGGATGTTTTTAGTGTCACATATGAAGAATATTTCAAAATAAAAGCTCTAACAGTTGGAAGAACGTGACTGACAGAGTGATTGTTTACAAAGGGATTCACCGGGACGCAAGAAAAGTAAAATGAGATATTAGAAAGAATAAAATATAAATATTGAAAAATGGGGAAAAAAATACAAAATGGAGGCATTGCGTGTTGGATGTATGTTTAGTAGTGTGTTGAGCTGGAAGCCACACACACACACACACACACACACACACACATACACACACACACACACACACAGCCCACTAGTGAAGAGCTGCTATTGTCTGCTAGCAGAGCCTTGCCAACCACACACACACACAGTGATCTACTGTTCTGCTGCTTCCCACAATCTGGTTTATAGAGCGAGACAGAGAGAGAGAGAGAGCTAGACAAAGAGACACACACACACACACACACACACACACACACACACACACACACACACACACTCACTCACACACACACACACAGAAGGTAACCAAGCTAAACTGGATCGTGGATCTGATCTGTCTCAAGTGTTCAGTGTTCTGGATTCATCCCACTGGGCTGCATGTCAGGGTTGGATTACCCATCAGCCCCAGGGTTAGATTACCCATGAGCCCCTAGCAGGAAGCACCCCTAGTGGGCTGGTGGTAGGTTAGAGAAGCAGCGTTGTGGCCAGAAGGTTGCCGGTTCAAATCCCTGGACAGCTGGGAGCAAGGCACTGAACCCCCAACTGGTCCAATGCTGCCAAGTAGAACCAGTAGAACCAACTCCCAGTAGAGACTGTGGTTGTACTGGTCAGCTAAACGTCTGATTCGTCCTCAGTAGAACTGTTGTTGGTGTCAGATCGTCTTTTTAAAGTTTATTTATTTATTTATTTATTTATTTAGAGAGAGAGAGAGAGAGAGAGATATCATTCTGTTGTTCCTCACTTCTCTATGATCAGGATCATTCAGGGTGCTTTGACCTCTGACCTCCCTAATATTGGCTGCAATATGATTCATGCACTGTGAAAAAAGATAATATGAGCTATAATATATTTAAAAATAATTTGGATCTACAAAATTATTATCATGTTTTTAATATTTGTGATTATTGCATTTTTCATGTGAATCAATGAATGTTTGCAACCTCCAGACCACTTCCAATAACTAATAAATAATACAATCATCAGGTTGAGCAGCTGGTCAACAACTCATCTGATCTTATATTTATCATCTGATCAGTGTGTTAGAGTGACCACACCTTCAGCATGCCACCATGACCTCAGCAGCACAGGATGTGACCTTTGAATCCAGCGGCTGGTTCAGTTCCAGATAGTCAACATTTGACCGTGGGCGTTTTACAGCTCGTCCTCCCTTTGATCTGGATCAGACCACCACACCCAGGAGGCGTCTTCAGAGACGTCTTAATTCCCTCCATGGTTTCAGCATCGCAGTGAAACTACAGCAGTTACACCAAATAACCTGAAATCCAGCAGAAACGTTGATGGTCGGTTACTGTAGACTAGACTAACTAGCCAGATACAGACAGCAGATTATAGTTTTAATTCTACCAACATTTCTGGGAGGAAGAAATAATCTCATTGGTTGAGTTAAACCTCAGTGGGCGGAGCCAAAGAACCACTGAAAAAGAAAAGAGCTAAGAGAGGAGCTAGCTAATATTATGAAGCCTAGCGCTCTGCTGCTAACTGAAAAATACAGTCTAGCCACACTAAGCCATCTAGGTTAGCTAGTTAGCCTAGCTGACCTTCCAAGGTCAAGCTACCCATACTAGCCTATAGCTAGCTAGGTAAGCTAGTTAGCTAGCCTGCTGCCCTTCCAACATCATGAATGTCATGGTCATGAATGAATGACAAAATAAGTCATTGCAATTTAAATGATTTATTTATATGATTTATTTATATTTTATAGTTCCTTCTTCTTCCATTCAAGTTAGCAAGTTAGCTAGCTGTGGTTCTTTGGCTCCGCCCACTGAGGTTTAACTCAACCAATGAGATTATTTCTGCCTCCAGAGCCGCTCTGCCTCTGAGAATTTTTTGTAGAACGAAAACTATAATCTGCAAACATTCACCTTTATTAGGGCTGGTGGCTTGTGGTCATTTCTCAACCTGGTCAGAACATTCAATGATACAAGGCTGTGACCTGCTGTCACCTTACAACAGAAGCTAAAGCTACATTACCATTGGAATAAAAAATGGTCGTACAGAATGTACATGGTTTCTGCAGTCGAAGCCACAACCTCTGGAAGGAGCATGAAGCATTGGGCTGTCTGCGTATGAGATATGAGGATTCACATTAAACCTCCTGTCTGTGGACAGAAAGCTTGGGAAACAATGGAGTCAAGCCTCCTGATGGGGTTGGATAACAGGACTGCATGCATATAGAAGGATCAATAAATCAATACTTGATTTTTTAGTTGGTCAGGATTGGGGCGTCCATCTGCCATCTGGTTGGTTTGACCTCTCAGAGAGCAGACACATCCATAGGTCAAGGTCATACAGCATGACCCAAGGCTAGAGTGGTTCATAAAACAGGGCAGGATGTGACATGAGGACTGGACCGGTCCTGTCCGGTAGCTACACCCGGATAGACGTCTGGTTTCATCATGGCTTGTGATTTGAAACCAAACCGCTTGCTGCCTGTGTCTGCTAACTGGTGAAAGTATAGCGTGGGTAGTAACTGAGGCACCAGGACGTCTGTGTGATTGATCTTTTAGGGATTATGGGTAAATTGTGTGTCTCTTGGCTGTTTCCAGTGTCAGTGTTGCACCTGGACCTTCACCAATCCACAGGAAGTGATTCATTTCAGGCATTTAGACTTTGATCCAGCATTGCCATGAGTTAGGTTGAGGTTCACTGCCTTGCTCAAATGGCTGCATTTATATAACGCTTATCCAAAGTGCTTTACAATCTATACTCTCACTCACACACTGATGGCAGTGAGCTACCATGCAAGGTGCTGGCCTGACCATCGGGAGCAACTTGTGGTTCAGTGTCTTGCCCAAGGACACTTGGACATGTGGACCGGAGGAGCTGGGGGTCGAACCTGTGACCCCCAGCTAGTCAGGTATGAGGTTAGCAGTTTGTTGCTGCTCTTATCCGGAGAGACTAACAATGAGCGAGCAGCAGTGCTTAATTTGTAAAATAAGAGATGCCGGGGCTCAACTCGCCTCCCCCAACCAACCCCCCCTCCCCCCCCGGCGGAGGAGAAAGGGTAAACTTTTCCTACCTCTGTGTCGCCAGCCCAGAAGCCAGCTTTGTGCTGCATTAACGTTAACCGTGAATCTGTTTTGTCGGCTTGCTATCAGTAGCTAACTAAACGTTGACGTTGTAATATTTTTTTAAGCTTCCAGTCTGTCTGTTGTGTGTGTGTGTGTGTGTGTATGTGTGTGTGTGTGTGTGTGCGTGTATCTATTTACATATTAGGCTGTGATTGGCTCGCGGCCTCGCGCACCTACTCTGTAATGTTCACTGGACGTAACGTTGTTTAATACCAGTTTAAAATACGCAATGTTGTCGCACTTTAGAGCCCGGGGCTCTGATTCTGAGTAAGACATTTGCCGGGGCGCAAAATCGGATTCTTGGCATTTGCCGGGGCTGTTCCCCGGCTAGCCCCAACACAAATTAAGCACTGGCGAGCAGGTAGGAGTTTGGTGTCTTAATTGGCAGGGGATCGAACCTGTGACCTTTTGGCAAGCTGGTGTCCACCCTGCTGCCACAAACAGGGAATGGAAGAAGGATCCAGTTTGTTTTGGTCCCAGTTGGCTGAGGGCAACATCCTCTCTGCTGTTTAGATCCTTCCTGCTCACTACTTCCTGTTTCCTCTAGGTCAGAGGAATAAGGAAGGAAGTGTCCAGAAAAAGACATTTTAGATAAAAAACAGTTTTGGATGAGAAATTGTCTGTGGAAGAGAATAAGTTCACTTCTTCTTCCAGCGGCCTCATGATCAGAAATGTGCTGGTTGTCCTGGTCAGCTGGTGGAGCTCCGTCAACTTTCAATGTACACATTAACCAAATATAACAACAATATTAAAGAATTACAACTAATGTTGGACGGAGATACAGAGTGATCATTCCTGTATTAATCTGGTGACTTGATAGCTGAAATTAAACAACTGGGTATTGATTGGACTGATTGGCTGGTTTGGCCTTGACACGACCTCACTGCCCTGACAGCATGAGATGAATGTGGTGAGTCTGCTGTGTCCAAAAGAGACTTGTTTGGTTTTTCTCATGTTCAAATATTAAAAACTGTAAATAAACACACCCTCTGAAACAGCATTCAGACCAAGGGACTTTAAGGCTGCGTTCACAGCCAGCGTGTTCTGGTGGGTTTATTAACCTCTGCAGAGACGCCTGAAAACGAAAAAGAACAACTTGATGGATAAAAGCAGCGACCTGAAAGTGTTCAGGTGTTCGAACTGGTTTGAAGCCGTCAAGCCATGATTGTAGTTTTCTGTAGTTTTCTGTAGTTTTCTGTAGACTTGTTGCTCCTGATCAACAACATGAACTCAGTGATAAAACATTTGACTTACAGCAAAACAAATATTGTTTTGTTGACCACAAACCAGAAACCAGCAGGAGTCGTGTCCTGACATGGTGTTTTAAATGAATCTATCGTTCCCGACTCTGAACGACCGATATTTCCTGGTTGGTGACGTCGGAGAAATCAGATCCATGACCAAGTCAAGTAGTATTTCTATCTAAAGCTGAGGTAACAGTATTAGTATATAGACCAGTATTTTCTAGCAGGAAGCTTTTATCTACTGTCTTTCCCAGGTGACGTGAATGCACCACCAGGGCTGGTCTGGTGATGTCAGCAGGTTTATGGTCAGAGTTCTGAGGTTTACGACAATAAGGAGATTAGAGGCGAATAAACAACCCAGCTATGAGTGTGATAAACAACCCAGCTATGAGTGTGTCTGTTTTGGGGTAAAAACTTGTATCTCCAAAGAGTCTTTCTAGAATCAACAAAGCTGATTTTCTCATGTGATTGGTGTCTTAACGGGTTCAAGGTGCCAAGAGAATGAAACTCATGGAAACTGAGAAAAAGCAGAAACAGCAAAGTTCCAGTTACGTGGTTTCAACCCGAAAGCAGCGACATGTTTGGTGTCCTTATTACCGGGATAATCTTAGAGGACCTGAGAGAGGACAGGCAGAGCAGGGCACAGCCTGACCTTGAATGAGAACACCAAGGTCACTCTATCAAGCAACACACACACACTGTCATAAGCAGCTCGTTGTCAGGATGAGGCGGGAACAGGAAGCAGGAAGTGTTTCTGAGTGTTGGAGGAAGTTGGAGCATAAACAGGAAGCAGGTCTGATTCCTCTCGTCTAGCGAGCTCCACCCAGACTGGTCCTGTTATGGATCAGGATCAATAAAGCAGGATGATCAGATGGATGTTAGATATAGAAAAGGACCTGACTGCTGCAGCCACCCTGCACTAGAGGCTGCTGGGTAATGTAGTCTCCCTACACTAGAGGCTGCTGGGTAATGTAGCCTCCCTACACTAGAGGCTGCAGGGTAATGTAGCCTCCCTGCACTAGAGGCTGCTGGGTAATGTAGTCTCCCTACACTAGAGGCTGCTGGGTAATGTAGCCTCCCTACACTAGAGGCTGCAGGGTAATGTAGCCTCCCTGCACTAGAGGCTGCTGGGTAATGAGCCATCCTGCACTAGAGGCTGGTGGGTAATGTAGCCTCCCTACACTAGAGGCTGCTGGGTAATGTAGCCTCCCTACACTAGAGGCTGGTGGGTAATGTAGCCTCCCTACACTAGAGGCTGCTGGGTAATAATATAATACAATGTTTTGTACAATGATTGTTCAGGTTGACGTTGAACCTCAGGGTTGTGCCTCCTGCACAACACAATCATCAGTATCAATTTCACTCTGACCTTTTCTAATTGTGAAGGTCAACACCATGTCAGTGGTTCAGAGTTCAGTTAACACTTCAGTTGGTTTTGACCGGCCAGTCAACAGACACATGGACCAGCAACTCTCCATCAGCAGTCAACTCCAAATAACCAACTCTGTCTGCACACCTTGGTTGGACTAATTGGTGGTGGTGTGTGTGTGTGTGTGTGTGTGTGTGTGTGTGTGTGTGTGTGTTTGTGTGTGTGTGTGTCCAGATGAGCGCGAGGCGGTGCAGAAGAAGACCTTCACTAAATGGGTGAACTCCCACCTGTCCAGAGTTTCCTGTCGCATCACCGACCTCTACATGGATCTGAGGGACGGACGCATGCTGATCAAACTACTGGAGGTCCTGTCTGGAGAGAGGCTGGTGAGCACTGGTCCACACACACACACACACACACACACACACACACACACACACACACATGCCCACACACACATGCACACACGTGCATGGGTAATGTAGTTCCCTACTGGGTATTGTAGTCTCTTGGATTCATTTTTTACCAAGTTGGTTCTCTCTATTGAGTGACGTACCATCATCTCTGGACTAGAAGCTGAGGGGTAATGTAGTTACTGGACTAGAGGCTGAGGGGTAATGTAGTTTCTGGACTAGAGGCTGAGGGGTAATGTAGTTACTGGACTAGAGGCTGAGGGGTAATGTAGTTTCTGGACTAGATGCTGAGGGGTAATGTAGTTACTGGACTAGAGGCTGAGGGGTAATGTAGTTTCTGGACTAGAGGCTGAGGGGTAATGTGGTTTCTGGACTAGAGGCTGAGGGGTAATG
Source organism: Hoplostethus atlanticus (assembly GCA_034670405.1). Taxonomy (NCBI): domain Eukaryota; kingdom Metazoa; phylum Chordata; class Actinopteri; order Trachichthyiformes; family Trachichthyidae; genus Hoplostethus; species Hoplostethus atlanticus. The sequence continues at coordinate 652,826 of JAXDDX010000146.1, read as the reverse complement.
TAGTTTCTGGACTCGAGGCTGAGGGGTAATGTAGTTACTGGACTAGAGGCTGAGGGGTAATGTAGTTTCTGGACTAGAGGCTGAGGGGTAATGTAGTTTCTGGACTAGAGGCTGAGGGGGTATAAGGCGTTAAATGACTTCCACATACCATCAGGGTCAGCTTGTACTCAGGGCTGCGTTCAACATCTTCCCAGTGATCCAGTATTGGTGTTACTAGTCATACCAGACATGATTAATGAACTCTGGTGGTTGGGTCCAGAACATTTCTGCCATGTCAATTAATTTTCCTTCCTGTTCTACATTGAAAACAGAAATGACGTTTTTCCTCATACAGCACCAGTCTGATAAGGCTGAGGTACTTTAACAGGCATGGGCGCATGAAACCTAAACTAGGAAGACAAACAAGCTTAACATTAATTTAGTTATTGGTGTTTTATTTATTTGTTTGTTGCTTTAGATGGTTCTGAGGTGTGATGCTGAACTATTTCTTTTTTTGCTGCTTAACATTAAAACCGAACACTTTGAAATATCCATGGCCTTGGTTCTGGATCCAAGTTTCCAGATAAGATATCTGTATCTGTTGGGTAATATCCAGCCATCCAGCCGCCGCCTCCCCTTCCTGACCACCAAGGACACTCGGCTGTTGGTCTGTGATTCTGTTTTGGTCCATCGACCAAACTGGCTGATATTCCACAATTCACCATGTTAGCAGCCAACTTGAGTTTGTGCTTAGAGAGACTGTAAAGTAACTGAAAGGTCACAGGGTTGATCCCTGCATTAGTCAATGTGTACATCATCAGCTATATGTCCTGTCTCCGTGTCTTTGAGCAAGGCACTGAACCCCCACCTGCTCCCTCATGGAAAGTCACGCTAAATGACTAAAATCTAACTGATGTGTTTGTCATGCTTTCTCCCCTCCAGCCGAAGCCTACCAAAGGTCGGATGCGAATCCACTGCCTGGAGAACGTGGACAAGGCTCTGCAGTTTCTGAAGGAGCAGAGGGTCCACCTGGAGAACATGGGTTCCCACGACATCGTAGATGGGAACCACCGCCTCACCCTGGGCCTCATCTGGACCATCATCCTCAGGTTCCAGGTAAAAACGAAATCTATGGCTACTTTCCTTTTTTCAGAAAACCAGGTCAAACCTTCATGCTGTTAACTTACTTTTCAACATCTATTACAACAAAACCTCACACAAAACCGCTTTTACTCTTTTACTCTTGAGTTAAGTTCCTCGCTAAGGGGGTGACCAGGCCAGAACAGGACTGGCTCTAACTGGTTTACATCCTTGGTTTGTGAATATCTAGTTAACTAACACCTTGGATTATAGGTCAAAGTCCAAGCTACAGCCCTCCTCATATCTGCCTGAGGGCCTGGTGCTAGATAGTCGTCCTGGTGACTCTGCCCATTCCCAGTGATGTCACCCTCCAGGTTCGACCTTTGAGCGGAGACACTGAAACAGTTTCACTATCTATCACAGTTTCCTGTGTAAAGATGCACCCTGGTTACAGCCATGGAAAGCTTTGTTAATCATCAGGTGCTGTTGGTTTTTTCAAACCTCTAGCCCTTTTGCTTTGAATCTCAAGATGAGTTGTTTCTTTGTTTCATTTACACGTTGGATCTGAAATTTTCACATGGTACATTTTTAAACAAACCATAATTTATCAACAAAGCCAAATAGGATCAGTCATTTCCTTTATTGGTTAGACGTTTGGTGCAGGAAAGGACTTCCAGGGTAAAACTCCTCCTGAAACCATATGTTCATGGCGTGTTTCACCCATAATGCACAGCGCTTCCTGTAGTTTGGTCGGATGATGCTCTCATTCCAAACAAAGATAAGCTTCGAAGTAGGGCTGGGCAATGATTCAATATTTATTAGATTGTTTATTTATATTGTTTTTAATCATATTGTGATAAAATATTTATATTGAGTTATTGTGATACACAATTATTTTGTCTAAATTCATGATAAAAAAGTGCTAATTGAAATCTCTCACAAAAAGACACAAATTAGGCAATAAAATAATTATATTATAATTATATTACCATGCAGTTTAATGCGATGACATTATTTAATGTAATTTTGCTAGCAGATATTGTTATATATATCAGTAACCCAGGAATTTCTTATCATGATAATATTTTATTCCATATCACTCAGCCTGACTGTGAAGTAATCTTTTTCAGTTTGACTGCACACAGTCACTACTAGATGATGTCTGTTTTATTCTTAATATCAGGCCACTTTTAGCTGAACATCTCTGACTCCCTGACCAACACACAACCCAAACCAATTCCCAGATTCTCAGGATTATTTTCTTTATTCCTGAAAAAGTCAGTGACAGTGTCTGTCTGTTACTGTTACTCCAACAAACTTTAAAACACGACAGATTTGTAGTACATTTCTGAGGACTAACGGCTGGACTTGGATCAGACTGCTGAGCGTTTGTTTCTGTGTGTTTCTGTGTGACAGATCCAGGACATCAGCGTGGAGACAGAAGACAACAAGGAGAAGAGGTCAGCCAAGGACGCTCTGCTGCTCTGGTGCCAGATGAAGACGGCAGGGTGAGAGGCTGATACCTTTTAACACCTTTTGATGCCTTAAAATTGATATCAATACCAGAAATTGTCACTATATAGAAAGTCATCAATTTTCAATACACAGCTCTACCTGTTAGCAAAATGTACGGTGCCATATTAATACTGAATACTGTCCTTTGTCCTTGTTGTCTTCCCCAGATATCCCAATGTGAACATCCACAACTTCACCACTAGTTGGCGTGATGGCATGGCCTTCAACGCTCTCATCCACAAACACAGGTAAGAAAAGGAGATCTTGTTGGTACCAAGTTAAATTTTTCAAAAAAAAAAAAGAAGGGAAAACCATGGTTAACAAAGGGTTTGGAAAAAGCTTGTAAAAATAAAAATAGGCTCTACAGGGAATTTATTAAGCATAGAACAAAGGAAAAGGAGGACAAGTACAAAACATATAAAAACAGATTGACTTGTATTATGAGATTGCAAAAAAAAGACTATTATGATCAGCTGTTACAAAAATATAAAAATAATATTAAGGCTACCTGGAGTGTACTTAATAATATGATTAAAAACCGCGGTAAAAAGGATTTTCCAACTTATTTTGTGAAAAATGACAATTCAAGTATTGAAAATGTAGCGGAAATTGTTAATGAGTTTAATGATTTTTTTGTTAATGTAGGCCCAAATTTGGCAAAGGAAATTAACCTTTCTAGAGACGAAGACAATATTTATGATTTCACATTTGACAGAAGTAATTCAATGTTCCTTGGTGGAGTTTGTGAGAGTGATGTGTTAGAAGTGGTAAGAAAGTTTAAGAATAAAAAATCCACTGATGGTAACACTATTGATATGTCACTTATAAAAGAAGTAATTGACGGTGTCCTCGAGCCATTTACTTACGTATGTAACAAATCCTTATTAACAGGTATTTTTCCTAATAAAATGAAAATAGCTAAGGTGATTCCAATCTATAAAAATGGTGACAAACATATCATATCAAATTATAGACCAGTGTCTTTGCTACCTCAATTTTCTAAAATACTTGAAAAATTATTTGTAAATAGACTTGATGACTTTATTGAGAAATATGAGTTGTTGAGTGACCATCAATATGGGTTTAGGAGCAATCGATCGACATCTTTAGCGGTGATGGAATTTGTAGAAAATATAGCAACAGCAATAGATAAGAAACAACACACTGTAGGGGTATTTATTGATTTACGTAAAGCGTTTGATACAATCGATCATTCCTTACTTCTGCAAAAATTGGAACGTTATGGCATAAGAGGCGTAACACAAAATTGGTTAAAAAGTTATTTAAATAATAGGTTTCAATATGTACAAATTAAAAATACTGAATCACATTTTAGAAGAGTAACCTGTGGTGTTCCACAAGGTTCGGTATTGGGACCTAAGTTATTTATACTTTATTTAAATGATATTTTTACAGTATCGAGTAAGCTGAAATTTGTTACATTTGCGGATGACACAAATCTATTTTGTTCAGGACAGGACATGAAAGAATTATTAAAAACAGTAGAAACAGAATTGATCATGTTAAAAAAATGGTTTGATATCAATAAGGTATCACTAAATGAAAATAAAACAAAATTTATGGTGTTCGGTGGTGCCAGGGCTAATTGTGAAATTAAACTGAATTTAAATGGAGTTGAAATCGAAAGAGTATATGACACAAAATTCTTGGGAGTGATTATAGATTATAAACTTAGTTGGAAGCCACATATAGAATACATCAAACGGAAATTATGTAAATCTATTGCTATTCTTTACAAGATGAGGGATTTGCTGAATAAGAAATGTCTGCATATATTGTATTGCTCACTCATAATACCATATATATCGTATTGTGTTGAGGTGTGGGGAAATGCATATAAAACAAATATAGACCCTATAATTAAAATTCAGAAAAGAGCTATTAGAATAATAAATAAAGTTGGTTATCGTGAATCCACAAATCAGTTGTTTATAGGATCCTGTACCTTGAAATTTTTAGATATTGTGTATTTAAAAACGATGCAAATATTGTTTAGAGCTAGGAATAAAAACCTTCCTGTTTGTATTAAAAAAATGTTTAAATTAAGAGAAGTAAATTATAATTTAAGAGGGTTGTGCATGTTTGAAACATGCAAAGTGAGAACTGATGTAAAATACAGATGTGTTTCAGTTTTGGGAGTTAAATTATGGAATGAACTTAGTGATGAGTTGAAACTGTGTAGCTCTCTGTTGAATTTAAAAAAAGCCTTGAAAGGTAAAATAATTAAGGATTACAATGTGAAATGATTTATATGTAAAATAATCATAATTTAATACTTTAATTTAATTTTTTTTTTTAATTTTTTTTTTTTTTAATTTCTTCTTTTTTTGTATTGCTGATATTCTGGGTTATCTTTATGGATTGTATAGGATAGGCATATATAAGCCTTGGCTTCAGCCTATTCCTTTTTCGGTTGTTGATTGTCTTTTTTATTGTGTGAAATAACGAACGGGAATTTTTAAACCATTCATTCATTCAAATACTATCCAGACTTCAACACTACTTATGCACTGCAACTAACAAATAAATAAATGAATCATTACAAACAAATATTTGAATCTTTTATACACTCTTAAAAATGTATTGTTTGAAGAATCTTCTAGAAACAAGTGGCAAGATCTTAAAATAAGGCAGATTACTCCCCTTATTTCAAGATATTGCATCAACAACAAAGATCTCAACAACAAAAAATTAGCATTGGAACCGATTATCTTACCCCACTGGCATTTGTTCAAGTCTGAAAACAAGAATACGGTTAAGATGCAGAGTAGAACAGGTTTATATTTAGAGAACTGCAGTGCTTTGGTGTAAATAACATTCTATCAATTTGCAGGCCAGATCTTATTGACTTTGACAAGCTGAAGAAATCCAACGCCCACTACAACCTGCAGAATGCCTTTAACCTGGCAGAGCAACACCTGAGCCTCACCAAGCTGCTGGACCCAGAAGGTAAGACAAGGAAAGATTTTTTACCAAACCCGAGAGTTGACAAGTTAGGTGAAATATCCCCCTCTATGCTGATGACTTCAGTCTTTATTTGTGTAATCAATTTTGTGACACGCTTTCCAGTAGGCCCAAAATTCAAACTATATGGGATGCATGAGCCTTTATGCGGCATACCTCTAAAGGATCCAGTCAGTAAAAGTGTCTCATTTAGTCAACCAATGATTTACGTTATCACACTATCCTTTAAAAGGTACCACAATTTGTTTAGCTTTATGTTATCAATACGTTTGAATAAGCTCTTTATTGTCCCAAAAGGAGAAATTGCAGTTATGCAGCAGGGGGTTTACAAAGTCGTAAGAAAAGAAGCACACAGCAATATACAATATACAAGAATCAAGAATCAAGAATATAAGGAACATACAGGTTATATAAAAAATATACAAAAATATATATATACAAGTTAGTGCAAACCAGTGGCAGAGAATAAGATAATTAGCATTAGGGCAATGTGCAGTTGTGCAATTTTGACTAGCACCGCCCTAAGTAGTCACTTGTGCAAAGAGCAATTGAAAAGTGTGTGTATGTGTGTGTGTGTGGGGGGTGGGGGGGGGGTAGCATGGTACAGCTGGATGGCTGTTGGCACAAAAGAGAATGTTGATGAAGTATAAATGTTGTTTGTGTTGCAGATATCAGCGTAGACCATCCTGATGAGAAGTCAGTCATCACCTACGTGGTGACCTACTACCACTACTTCTCTAAGATGAAGGCTCTGAAGGTGGAGGGCAAACGTATTGGCAAGGTCTGTCGGCATGCAGATTCAAACATGTTTTCCTCTAATAATCTAGCATGGACTAAGCTTAGTCTATATACAAGAAACTATCACATATTTACTTCAGTCATTTAGCTGATGTTCTTATCCAGAATGACTTGCAATGAGTTCAACAGCTTCAATTCTTAGATCAATTCTTAGATCACCAACAGAGGTCAGAGGTCACAACACCCAGACAATAGAGGAACAAATACTTGCTTCTGAAAACCTCTTGGTCTGCCTAGGTGCTGGACAATGCCATAGAGACGGAGAAGATGATTGAGAAGTACGAGTCTCTGGCCTCCGACCTGCTGGAGTGGATCGAACAGACCATCATCATTCTCAACAACCGCAAGTTCGCCAACTCACTGATTGGAGTTCAGCAGCAGCTCCAGGCCTTCAACACCTACCGCACTGTGGAGAAACCACCCAAGTTAGCACTTCCACCTCCTCCATCATCTCCTCTCCATCATCTATCACCCCAACCTCAGTTATCTCTTCTGACTCCTCCTCTACCCCCTGTACTTCCACTACCCCCTCTTTTACCTCCTCTGCCTCTACTACGTCCTCTACCTCCTCTACTTCCTCCTCCACTTCCTCTTCTAACTGACATCTATCTCTTTTCATCAGGTTCACAGAGAAGGGTAACCTGGAAGTTCTTCTCTTCACCATCCAAAGCAAGATGAGAGCCAACAACCAGAAGGTCTACATGCCCAGAGAGGGCAAACTCATCTCAGATATCAACAAGGTCAGTGCTGCTCTCCACCAGTGGTTCTCAGCCATGTGCCATCAAGCACTAAGAGCCTCCAGGTTTTCATTCCAACCAAACATTACAAAAGCTGATTTCACTGATTTAAATATGGATCCACAAATGCCAAGTCCATACTTGTGTCCTTCCAGAGAAAGTTCTTATCTTGTCTTGGAGAGAACAAATTTCTCAAGAAAGTGAGCGCTGAGATGCATCCTGACAGTTTGAGATTAACTGTGTGCTTGAAGTCGCATGATCAATTGCACAGCTGTTCATTTTCCTATCTGTTTCAAACATCTTTGTAGTATAGACTATAGCGGATGTGATGCGTCGTTCTTGCAATGAATCTTGGGGCTAACCATTCATTCTCGTTGGCCAAGTCATCATTCAATGTGTACTCGGTTGGCACCCTCTGCACGTTCTTTTATTTTGGAATCGTGCTGCAGCCGTTAGAAATTGCGTCAAATGCGTCATGGAAGACACAAGAACGCACAATTACACATATTGAGAAACGGCCATGGACAACTAATCAGTGAAATCGTCTGGTGTTTGGTTGGAATGAAACATTGATAGCACTGAACCACTGATCTACACCACAGGAAACAAAATCAGAGCAACTCAGTTCACTTCAGTACAGTTCAGTTAAGTACAGTTGAGCTCAGTTCAGTATAGTACAGTTCTTTGGTAGACTGCAGTTAAAGAGTTCTGATGAAAAAAACAACAGAAAGGAAGTCATAGAGATAGACTGAAAATTACAAATCAGATGCTTTTTTGTCAGATACAAATACAGTTCTTCTCATGTGAATTTGTCCCGCCCCTCACAGGCCTGGGAGAGGCTGGAGAAGGCGGAGCATGAGAGAGAGTTGGCTCTGAGGACAGAGCTGATTCGCCAGGAGAAACTAGAACAACTGGCCAGACGCTTCGACCGAAAAGCCGCCATGAGAGAAACCTGGCTCAGCGAAAACCAGAGACTGGTGTCACAGGTATACACACACACACACACACACACTTGCAACTGCAAAACCTTTATTATAGGCACACTAAGGCTCACTAGACTCATATCTGCCATTTGACGTATTCACACTAAAAAGTTGCGATGTGATATATCTGTCTTTCTTTCTATCTATGTCTGTCGTCTCCTCTCTCCAGGACAACTTTGGCTTCGACCTTCAGGCCGTGGAGGCGGCCACCAAAAAACACGAGGCGATTGAGACAGACATCGCAGCGTACGAGGAGCGTGTTCAGGCTGTGCTCGCCGTGGCAAGGGAGTTGGAGGCGGAGAATTACCATGACATCAAACGCATCACCGCCCGGAAGGACAACGTCATCCGGCTGTGGGAGTACCTGCTGGAGCTGCTAAAGGCCCGGAGGCAGAGGCTGGAGATGAACCTGGGTCTGCAGAGAGTCTTCCAGGAGATGCTGTACATCATGGACTGGATGGATGAGATGAAGGTATGGAGATGTAGGGAGGGATGGAAGGATGGAAGGAACAAGGGAGGGAGGGAGGAATGGAAGGATGGAAGGAGGTGAACTAGGAGCTCTAGAGGGTCTTCTAGGACTGGATGGATTAGATGAAGGTATGGTGATAGAGGTAGGGATAGAGGTATATGGAGTAAGGGAGGATATAGATAGAGTGCAAAGGCTGGAGATGAACCTGGGGCTCAGGAGTCTTCCAGGAGTTGCTCTACATGAAGTACTGAATGGTTGAGATGAAGGTATGGAGGGAAGGACGGATGAAGGAAGGAGATGGAGGGAAGGTTGCTTGTGGTTGGCTTAAATTAATCAAATACAAACCTTTGCTCTCTGGTTCAGACCAAAGAAAACCAACCAGAGATGGGCTCTCACCCTTGACTGTGTTTGTCCTGTCTGTCCCGTACAGATGCTGTTGCTGTCTCAGGATTATGGGAAGCATCTGTTAGGAGTGGAGGACCTGCTGCAGAAACACGCCCTGGTGGAGGCGGACATCGCCATCCAGGCCGACAGGGTGAAGATGGTCAACTCCAACGCCAACAAGTTCTCCATCAACAGTGACGGTGAGCAGCATGCAACACAAGCTACTTCCCAGGCTGAACCGGCCCTGTGGAGCCATGTTTTTTCTCAATTTTAGGATTATTATACATAGTTGACTATATTATTTTATAGATGCTGTTAATAATGAAGTAAATTGAAATTACATTTTGCCTAAATTCAAAGAAGTCAGTTGAGATTCAATTTTACCATGAGACAAGCCAAAACAACTGGTGCGGAAATCTCAGGTCATACTGTTTCTATTATATCAAGGAATGATCTGCAAATTGACGCTTATTCTATTTATTTACCTTAAGTCTCTCTAGATCATCCTCATCAGCCAAATACCTAGTGTAACTGTAAAATGCAAATGTCAGTTTCTTTATGATTGCACTTGAGTTTCAGAGTGCAAAGCTTTTGTACTCCTACTTTTGGTCATAAAGTCTCATATAATGTGCAAGATAAAAACTAATTTGTTAAGTGAGGTAGTACGTCAGCTTCATCCTAGCATCAGTACATCCGATATGTTCCTTTGAAGTAAACACCAGAGAGAGACTGACGTTGACGTTGTCTTCCTCTCCAGGCTACAAGCCCTGCGACCCCCAGGTCATCCAGGACCGGGTAGCCCACATGGAGTTCTGCTACCAGGAACTCACCCAGCTGGCTGCCGAGCGCAGAGCCCGCCTGGAGGAGTCACGCCGCCTCTGGAAGTTCTTCTGGGAAATGGCCGAGGAGGAGGGCTGGATCCGTGAGAAGGAACAGATCCTGTCCTCCGAGGAGCGTGGCAAGGACCTGACGGGGGCGCTGCGCCTCCTCAGCCAACAGCGTGCTCTAGAGGACGAGATGAGCGGTCGCGCTGGCCACCTCCAGCACACCATCGCCGAGGGTGAAGCCATGGCACAGGCCGGTCACTTCGGCGCCACCAAGATCCGTGAGCGTAACGCAGACCTGCAGGCCCAGTGGACGGCACTGGAGCAACTAGCAGCGGTGAGGAAGGCAAGGCTGGAGGAGGCGCTAGCACTGCACCAGTTCCAAACAGACGCCGACGACGCTGACGCCTGGACACTGGACGCCCTGCGCATCGTCTCTAGCGGCGAGACAGGCCACGATGAGTTCTCCACCCAGGCGCTGGTCAGGAAACACAAGGACGCAGCAGCAGAGGTGGCCAGCTACCGCCCTGTCATCGACTCGCTCCACGAGCAGGCTGCCCTCCTGCCCAAGGAGGAGGCGGAGTCAGAGGAGGTGCATGGGCGTTTGACTGGCATCGAGGAGCGCTACAAGGAGGTGGCGGAGCTGACGAGGCTGAGGAAGCAGGCCCTGCAGGATGCTCTGGCGCTCTACAAGATGTTCAGCGAAGCCAACGCCTGTGAGGTCTGGATTGACGAGAAGGAGCAATGGCTGAACAGCATGGAGATACCAGAGAAACTAGAGGACCTGGAGGTCATACAACACAGGTAGGACCACTAGTGTGTGTGTGTGTCTGTTCAAGGTAACAATGCTGCTATGTAAAAATCACTCACAATATCTCACAATTTCAAGATCAATATTTTCTGCCATGAACTGAGCGATACTACAGTCCTACCAAACTTGTATGTTATTTGCACATATAAATAATAAAACAACCAAAGACCAAAGAAATACAAACTCCAAGGTGCTTCACCCAAAAAGAGACAAAGATCAAGAAAAGATCACAAGTGAACTCAAACTTGTGAAAGTGATTTAGTGCACGGCTTGTCAGACTAGTAAATTATCCTCATTTCAAGCTGCCAATTTCACCCCACAGTAGTTGTGAAACAACACTGACTTGCATAGCGTAGCAGGTTTCAAAGTGCTACCAAATAAAAGGAACAAAAGCCAGTCAGCTCTAATAAAGGACAAACTGCTGGCTCTGTTAAGAGGCTGGCTGGACCTTTCAGTTCATGTTGAATTTTCATGTGATCAAAGTGTTGAATCAGAAGGACCTGGCCACTGGTCTTAGACCAGCACAGCTACTTAGGCTCTGTTCACACTGCAGGCCTTCAGACTCCATTCTGAATTGCTGCTCATATCAGATTTTTTTAATTCATATCTATTCCAGGATGTAACCATATCCCATACCAATATGGAACTGACACTGACTGTGATGATCAGAGTATCAATAACAACACATTTGGGTTTCAGGATCTGATGTTGTACCTCAGATCCATGAGGTCCAGATGGATCTGCAACTTTTTGACTCGCAGCGATTAGAAACATCAGATCTGTATCACATGAAGGCAAAATCAGAACTGGGAAACTCTTTAGCTGCAGTGTGAACGGAGCCTCAGAAGCCAGAAAAATCAGAATCAGAATCACTTAATTCACCAAGTCCAATAAATGTCCATGAATTAGTCTTGATGACTTCAGTACATGGAGGACCTGAGAGGAGCCAGCCGAGGAGGTTCAGACTCCTACTAAGGATTCAGATTCATCATTCAGTCATAATGTAGATCTAAGCCACTGCAGCAGCCAGCAGCTCTCCTCGTTTCTCTGAGCATCAGTGTTGTGGTGATGTAGTGTTGTGTAGTCCAACCCAACACACCATGTTACATCACACACCTCGATTACACAATCTCCACTACCCTTGAGAAAAGACAGAAATGATAAGGAAACACAGCAGTGCCTCCCAGTGGTCAACCTCAGGTTGACTATCCAGACAGGGAGAAAATGATAATGCGGACCTGTCCTAATTAAAGGTATTTATTGATACAGTATAATTATCAGCGTGTCATTCTGGTAACAGAACAGTCGTATCCTGTCGGGTCCTGAGTCACCAGACCACGCTTGTTGTCAATATTGGATGTTGACTCCACGTTTTCCTGCCTACATAAAATATTCTAAAAAGAGATCATTTATTAGTGATGTTTTTTTTATTTTGTCCCTGTTATATCTAGAGGGTGTCATACCTCATTCACCATAACAATAAATGGATGACACAGCAGGGACTGTGTACTGTTCACCATTTACTTCAAACGTTGCAGCATGACTGACAAGTGGGAGGCGCTCGTCCCACAATACTTTGGTGCCTGTGTAGGACAATTCAAATACCCAACACTCCCCAGCACTACAAACAATGTAAGGGATTAAACCTGCGTATAGGATGCAATGGTCCTCAAACTGCTATGTATTGATTAGTTGGATGTTGAAGGTCCAGAGCTGCTGCAGATAGTATATGTACATCTGTTGATCCTTAAGAAATGCCTTAAGACACATGCACTGTTTATTGCCTATTTTGGTCTTGAATAAGACTCAATCTGCTCTGATCTTTGTCTTAACTTGAACTCGACTGGACCTTGTCTTGGAATTGACTCACCTAAGATGAACTAGACTAAGGTGGTCTTGACTACATTCATCATCCTCATTTAAACCAGAAGAAAACCTGCAGACTCTCCATCCCGTACCAACCTACTGGTCATTCCATCTGCTGCTCCCTCCAGTGTTTCATTTAATGTGTCTTGTATATTTCTGTATTATGCAGTGCTACAATCCAAATTTACAGTTGACATTTGAGCTCTGACATGAGTAGCCTGTTCCCAGGGTTAGTTTATAAAGAACTAAATATTTGACTACATGTTCAGGTAAAATCTAATTAACATACAGGTTCATCACAAAGTGTCTTACAGACAACAAAGGACACAAAAAATGTATTTAATTTGAACGTGACGAAGTGTTTTAATTCAATGTTTCAATGTTAGTTATATGTCAGCCTGCGTCTGTGAGTTGGTACTGTATTAATTTGGTTCCGTCCTTGGTAGATTTGAGAGTCTGGAGCCGGAGATGAACAACCAGGCATCTCGCGTTGCGGTGGTGAACCAGATCGCCAGGCAGCTGATGCACAACGGCCACCCCAGCGAGAAGGACATCAAAACCCAGCAGGACAAACTCAACAACAGGTAATCTGGGAAACCAGGACTTAAAGTGACCCATCCCAACCCTACCACATAGTTTCCTCCTTTAGTTGGTTCGTTTGGCCAGATGGGAACCATGGCATTCGAATAAATAACCGACCAAGATGCCTGAAAATGTCTCGGCCCTCTTCCAAGAGAATTGTGGTGGGAACCACCCCAAAATACAAGGGATTATGGGTAGAAGGAGACTTGGAAGCTCATGTTCAGATATTTCTTCATGTGTTCTTAACTGGTATTTCTCTTTACCAGAGAAGAGCAGACAAGTCCATCATGTTAGAAAAAATTAAAGGGACTGGAATTTTTACACTATGGCAAAAACAACAAAGGTATGATCGCACCCTTAGACAGTAACTGTCACTCCTCTGCCATTAGGTGGAGCCAGTTCCGTGACCTGGTGGACCAGAAGAAAGAGTCCCTGAACTCGGCTCTGGGTGTCCAGAACTACCACCTCGACTGCAACGAGACCAAGTCGTGGATCAAAGAGAAGACTAAGGTCATTGAGTCCACCCAGGAGCTGGGCAACGACCTCACCGGGGTCATGGCCCTCCAGCGCAAACTTACAGGAATGGAGCGCGACCTGGCCGCCATCGAGGACAAGCTGGGCGACCTGCGAGGTGAGGCCGAGCGGCTGGCCGAGGAGCACCCAGACCAGGCCAAGGCCATCACGGGCCGCCTGGCGGAGATCAACGCTGTCTGGGAGGAGATGAAAAACACTCTGAAGAACCGTGAGGAGTCTCTGGGCGAGGCCAGCAAGCTGCAGCAGTTCCTCCGGGAGCTGGACGACTTCCAGTCCTGGTTGTCCCGAACGCAGACGGCCATCGCCTCCGAGGACATGCCCAACACCCTGGCCGAGGCCGAGAAGCTGCTGGCCCAGCACGAGGGCATCAAGAACGAGATCCGCAACTACGAAGAGGACTACCAGAAGATGCGGGACATGGGGGAGATGGTGACGCAGGGCCAGACCGACGCCCAGTACATGTTCCTTCGACAGAGGCTGCAGGCGCTCGACACCGGCTGGAACGAACTGCACAAGATGTGGGAGAACCGCCAGAACCTGCTGTCCCAGTCCCACGCATACCAGCTGTTCCTCAGGGATACCAAGCAGGCTGAGGCCTTCCTCAACAACCAGGTAAACGGACAGTATAATAGATATAATACATTATGACATTACACTCCAGTATCTATAGACGATTATCTACATAGCATCTGTCCGGAGAGGCACCAAGCAGGCCAAGGCTGTCCTCATTAGTGAATTAAACAGCATTAATTCAGTGCAATACAATGCAGTATCTGGATGATTCACTACAAATCATTGTGCCACTGTGCAAATATAGATTACTGGCATCCAGTATCTCCAGCTTGATAGATTTTTGCAGATTGAGTAGAGAGAGGGCTTCCTGATTTCTTTGTACTAGACCAGGACAGTACATGGAAAAATACCTATCAGTAGTCTGTTTTATGGAATCAGTATTTATTTCAAGGCATATCCAAAATATTTTGAAAAGCTTAAACAGTTTGTATTCATAAAATGAGAACTACTCTTGTTCATCCTCGTTCCTCTTGTTTATGGGATTACTTGTACTGAGAAAATTACAGTGAGTGTCATCTGATTATATTCATAAAAGCAGATGCATGTACAAAGATTACACAGAAAATAACTTTTATTCAACAAGGAGACATGTCAGAGTCGGTAATGAAGTATTGGAATAGATATCACGCCCTTCTCTTTGTTGTGTCTGCAGGAGTACGTCCTGGCCCACACGGAGATGCCCACCACCCTGGAGGGGGCCGAGGCCGCCATTAAGAAGCAGGAGGACTTCATGACCACCATGGACGCCAACGAGGACAAGATCAACGGCGTGGTGGAGGCCGGCAGGAGGCTGGCCAGCGATGGAAACATCAACTCTGAACGCATCCAGGAGAGAGCCTCCTCCATCGACGACAGGTAGACTTCAACTGCATTCATATTTTAGGCATTTGGCTGATGCTCTTACCCAATGAAAACACATAAATAGACTATCACATTAATTTTACATTCTCGAAGGACTGATGAAGGACTGATGAAGGACTGATGAAGGACTGATGAAGGACTGTTTTGATCTGTTTTAACTTTGTTTCAGGCATAAGAAGAACAGGGAGGCTGCTGTGGAACTGCTGATGAGACTGAAGGACAACCGAGACCTGCAGAAGTTCCTCCAGGACTGTCAGGAGGTCAGTTTCACACAGGACAACAGACCTCTAACAGACTAACATAGTAGTACAGTAGCTACTGACACATGGTCCAGGACAACAGACCTCTAACAGACTAACATAGTAGTACAGTAGCTACTGACACAGGTCCAGGACAACAGACCTCTAACAGACTATTTTTGGATGTGACATCCATGCTGTAGTTCCAATAACCTGTGGTCCTCTGTGTGTGTGTGCGTGTTTGTGTGTGTGTGCGTGTGTGTGTGTGTGTGTGTGTGTGTGTGTGTGTGTGTGTCTACAGCTGTCACTGTGGATCAATGAGAAGATGCTAACAGCCCAGGACATGTCGTACGACGAGGCCAGGAACCTCCACAGCAAGTGGCTCAAACACCAGGCCTTCATGGCTGAGCTGCAGGCCAACAAGGAATGGCTGGACAAGATAGAGAAGGTATGGAGGGAGAGAAGGAAGGAAGGAAGGAAGGGAGGGAGGGAGAGAGGGAGTAAAATAGAGCAGATCAGAACTCAACTGATCAGATCAGAGTGTGGTTATTACTTTATTGTTAGTGACCTCTGACCTCTCCCCACCACATCCTGGTTGTTGCGGCTGCAGGACGGCATGCTGCTGGTGTCTGAGAAGCCGGAGACGGAGGCCGTGGTGAAGGAGAAGCTGTCAGCTCTCCACAGCATGTGGGAGGAGCTAGAGTCCACCACCCAGACCAAGGCCCAGTGTCTGTTTGACGCCAACAAGGCCGAGCTGTTCACCCAGAGCTGCGCCGACCTGGACAAGTGGCTGGGCGGCCTGGAGGGGCAGATCCAGTCAGACGACTACGGCAAAGACCTGACCTCCGTCAACATCCTGCTCAAGAAGCAGCAGGTACCAGGGCGGGGTTTCACTACGACACACTATACCACAATAATTGAAGACTGAATTTATCATCATATCGATAGCAGTGCTAGTAGTAGTAATAGTAACTGTGTCTTCAGATGCTGGAGAACCAGGTGGAGGTGCGTCAGAGGGAAGTGGTGGAGCTGCAGAGCCAGGTGAGGGCTCTGGGTCAGGAGGGGAAGGACACCGACGAGGTGGACGGCAGGAGGCAGGTGGTGGAGACCAAGTTCCAGGAGCTCCTGGATCCGCTGAGGAGGAGGAAGAACTTCCTGGTGGCCTCCAGGGAGGTCCATCAGTTCAACCGCGACGTCGAGGATGAGATCGTACGTCCAACTTGTTACCTAGTATCAAGATTCAGATTCAGTCTAGTATCGAGTCTTAACATCTGAAAACAATTGAAAAATGAAATAAGGCCGACACCAGAATCAAAATATTGCCCCTTGATTCAAGATTCAACAAGTTGATTTGAATTAGAAATGTGAAATTCTCTCATACCACAAAGCAGATTTACAGCTCAATACTAGATGAAATGACTAGATTAATTTAGATTAACTTTTTATGTAGTGTATGTAATCCAAGATTGAGGAAGTAGGGTGTGTTTGTGTCAAGAGTGTGTGTGTGTCCAGATGTGGAGTGTGGTGTGTTTGCTGACCGGTCTCTTCTCTCTGTAGCTGTGGGTGGAGGAGAGGATGCCCATCGCCACCTCCACCGACCACGGCCACAACCTACAGACCGTCCAGCTGCTGATCAAGAAAAACCAGGTACACTGGCTTTTATTCTGAAGTCCTGTGCTCTCTGGAAAGCACTGTGAGGATTAACCTGTTTCTTAGAAGGTCTTTATACATCTGCAACCAACAGTAAGAAGGTCAAGGGTCGGAGGTCACATCACCCTATCAATAGATGGAACAAATATTCCTGTGGCCCTGAAATGATCATGAAAGATAGAGAAGTGCTGAGTCGTCCTGGCCTTTCTCCTCCTCCTCATCTTCCTCCTCCTCCTCCTCCTCCCCCAGACCCTGCAGAAGGAGATCCAGGGCCACCAGCCTCGCATCGATGACATCCTGGAGCGCAACCAGAGCCTCCTGAAGGAGGAGTCATCAGGCACCGAGGCCATCCGCCAGCGGCTGGCCGACCTGCAGGAGCTGTGGAGGCTGTTGATGGAGGAGACGGAGCGACGCCACGGGAGGCTGGAGGAGGCTCACAACGCCCAGCAGTACTACTTTGATGCCGCTGAGGCCGAGGCCTGGATGAGCGAGCAGGAGCTGTACATGATGTCAGAGGAGAAGGCCAAGGTGGGTGGGGCTTCTGATGGCTTTTAGCAAGATTCACTGTTCCACACATTCACACTGGGAGCTGACCAGTACAACCAGTGTCCTACTGGGGTTCAGTGCCTTGCTCCAGGGCACCTCAGCAGTATTTGTTGAGGGGCGGAGCACCGGCGAACCCAGCCTGCCTTTCTCACACTCAAGTCACAATGAAATGGATTATTAATATTAAAATGTGTGTGTCAGGATGAGCAGAGCTCGGTAGCCATGCTGAAGAAGCACCAGATCGTGGAGCAGGCGGTGGAGGACTACGCCGAGACCGTCCACCAGCTCTCCAAGACCAGCAGAGGACTGGTGGCTGACGGACACCCGGAGAGGTCAGGACACACACACACACACACACACACACACACACACACACACACACACACACACACACACACACACACACACACACACACACAGACCAGTCCACCCAGTACAGTACAGTTGCCATGGTAACCAGAGCTGGTCCTGTGTGTGTGCTGCAGCGAGCGGATCGGGATGCGTCAGTCTCAGGTGGACAAGCTGTACGCCGGGCTGAAGGACCTGTCAGAGGAGAGGCGGGGCAAACTGGACGAGAGGTTCCGCCTCTTCCAGCTGAACCGCGAGGTGGACGACCTGGAGCAGTGGATCGCTGAGCGGGAGGTGGTGGCCGGGTCGCATGAGCTGGGGCAGGACTACGAACACGTCACGGTACGACCTGTTACTAGTACTACTAGTTTAACTAATACTAATAACCAGGACAGGACTACGAACACGTCACGGTAGGACCTGTTACTAGTACTACTAGTTTAACTAATACTAATAACCAGGACAGGACTACGAACACGTCACGGTAGGACCTGTTACTAGTACTACTAGTTTAACTAATACACCTGTTACTAGTACTACTAGTTTAACTAATACTAATAACTAGGACAGGACTATGAACACGTCACGGTAGGACCTGTTACTAGTACTACTAGCTTAACTAATACTAATAACCAGGACAGGACTACGAACACGTCACGGTAGGACCTGTTACTAGTACTACTAGTTTAACTAATACTAATAACCAGGACAGGACTACGAACACGTCACGGTAGGACCTGTTACTAGTACTACTAGTTTAACTAATACTAATAACTAGGACAGGACTACGAACACGTCACGGTAGGACCTGCTACTAGTACTACTAGTTTAACTAATACTAATAACCAGGACAGGACTACGAACACGTCACGGTAGGACCTGTTACTTGTACTACTAGTTTAACAAATACTAATAACCAGGACAGGACTACGAACACGTCACGGTAGGACCTGTTACTAGTACTACTAGTTTAACTAATACACCTGTTACTAGTACTACTAGTTTAACTAATACTAATAACCAGGACAGGACTACGAACACGTCACGGTAGGACCTGTTACTAGTACTACTAGTTTAACTAATACACCTGTTACTAGTACTACTAGTTTAACTAATACTAATAACTAGGACAGGACTATGAACACGTCACGGTAGGACCTGTTACTAGTACTACTAGCTTAACTAATACTAATAACCAGGACAGGACTACGAACACGTCACGGTAGGACCTGTTACTAGTACTACTAGTTTAACTAATACTAATAACCAGGACAGGACTACGAACACGTTAGGGTAGGACTTGTTACTAGTACTACTAGTTTAACTAATACTACTAACCGGGTCATGGTACAACCTGTTACTAGTAATACTAGTTTAACTAATACAAGTAATACTAGTTTTACTAATACTGCTAACCGGGTCACGGTACAACCTGTTACTAGTACTACTTGTTTAACTAATACTACGAACCGGAACAGGACTATGAACACATCATGGTACAACTTGTTACTAGTAGTACTACTAGTGTAACTAATACTACTAACTGGGGCAAGAAGGGAAGGGAACTTCTCTCCAGTGTCCGTCTCTCCTGACCTTTGACCTTTGGTGCTCAGATGCTGCAGGAGCGCTTCAGGGAGTTCGCCCGCGACACCGGGAACATCGGCCAGGAGCGCGTGGACAGCGTCAACCGGTTGGCCGACGAGCTGATCAACGCTGGCCACGGCGACGCCGCCACGGTGGCCGAGTGGAAGGACGGTCTGAACGAGGCCTGGGCCGACCTGCTGGAGCTCATCGACACGCGAACCCAGATCCTCGTTGCCTCCTTCGAGCTCCACAAGTTCTACCACGACGCCAAGGAGATCCTGGGACGCATCCTGGACAAGCAGAAGAAGCTTCCGGAGGAGGTGGGCCGCGACCAGAACACCGTGGAGACGCTGCAGAGGATGCACACCACCTTCGAACACGACATCCAGGCCCTGGGAACACAGGTTGGTAATAGGTCACCCTGCCTGTAGATTTCAGGCATTCAGCTAACTCTTACCAAGAGTTACTGAGGTCAACAGTAAAATAAGCTTCAATTCTTAGATCACCAGCAACCAGTAGAAAGGTTCAAGGGTCAAATCTTTGACCCTTGAACACTAGAATAGATGGAGTAAATATTCCTGTGACGCTTGAATGATGGTGGTTAATAGAAAAGTGCTTGGTGAGGAAGTAAGAACTCTGGTGTTGAGTCATACAGCTTGGATGTCAGCACTATTTTGACCTTTGACCCCTACTGTGGCAGGTGAGGCAGCTCCAGGAGGATGCGGTGCGCCTTCAGTCGGCATACGCTGGCGACAAGGCCGACGACATTCAGCGGAGGGAAAGCGAGGTGCTGGAGGCCTGGAGGAGCCTATTGGAGGCCTGCGACGGACGTCGACTCCGCCTCCTCGACACCAGTGACAAGTTCCGCTTCTTCAGCATGGTGAGAGACCTGATGCTGTGGATGGAGGACGTCATCCGCCTGATTGAAGCCCAGGAGAAACCCAGGTACAGGATCTCCCATGTTGTTCCCAATCCAGTCCACAAGGCCTGCAGGTTTTATCTCCAGCTCTACTCAGGCACACCTGAACCAATTAGAGGCATCACGTTTTCATGATACCTTAATTGGTTCAGGTGTGCCTGAGTAGAGCTGGAGCTGAAACCTGCAGGACAAGGGATAGTTGAGGACTGGATTGGGACCCTGCTGTACCCATGCTGGATATTACTGCTTTCACGTTATGCCAGAAGAACGGGAAGAAAGTTTGTTTTTACAACTTGGAAGCCCTCGTGTGTTTAACTCGTAGGAACGCTCACATGCAAGATGGTGATCATGAAGTCAGTTGTTGTTAACAAGTTACTTTAAAATCAACCATAGACGAACTGCAGCAGATACCACTTGCATTTCATCAGTACAGTTGATTGTATTAGTGTGAATACAACTGAATTTTTTATTATTATCTTATCGATTTGTGACCAACAAAACAAATCCCACGTCCTACTGAACCACTAGGAGGCTGACGAGAATGGTTTTTCATGTTCGTGTGTGTGCAGGGATGTGTCGTCGGTGGAGCTGCTGATGAATAACCACCAGGGCATCAAGGCGGAGATCGACGCTCGTAACGACAGCTTCACAACCTGCATCGAGCTGGGCAAGGCCCTGCTGGCCCGCAAGCACTACGCATCAGAGGAGGTCAGCACCACCACACCAAGCACTGTACCATACACTCAGCCTCAGCCAGTCACCAGTCTGCTACCAAGCATCTGATCCAGCATCAATCTGTTAGTTAATAATGTGTCAGTAGAACCAGTTGACTGTCTGAACCAGGTTGTTGTGGTGTGTCTGTAGATCATCCAGTAACGTTCTCAGTCAAAGTGATCAGTGTGATCAGGTAGATTTGTTACTGTGACTCAGTAAACTGTCTTTATGTTGTTGGAATAACATAGTGACACACAGACCAGACACATATCTCTCTATTCAAACAGATATAATTCATAACTCAAACCATAATTGTTGTTCCTGTTCTGTTTAGATTAAAGAGAGGTTACTACAGCTGACGGACAAGAGGAAAGAGATGATTGACAAGTGGGAGGACCGATGGGAGTGGCTAAGACTGAGTAAGATTTGCATATTGTCTTTCATGTGTTTCATCTTGTGTAATATATTCACACAAACACACATATATTTATATTAGACATCATATTAATCAAATCAGATCAGATCCCATTTATCTGTACAGCCCTTAATCGTTCCAGTCTCTAAGGCTTCACAGTCCAACATGTGAAACAGTAGATGGTTAGTACAGGACATCCCCCAGCAGAGATATTAAATATCACTGGTTGATTTTGCAGATCCTCCTTTTGTAAGAAATGCTTTGACCTATCTCTCTTTATTCTAATCTCCGACTGGTCTACTCTGAATGTTGAAGCTAAAACCAAATCCATAATGGGAGGTTTCCATTTTGCTGACTCACTTTCACTCAGATTCCATATCAGCTTCCTGTTTCTAATGATTGTCTCTCGTTTTAGAAATGCTTCATATTATATCATTATTGTCTTCTCTTCTCATCTCTTCCTCTTGTCTCCTTCCTCGTCTCCTCCCTTGTCTCCTCCCATCTCTCCTCCCTCATCTCCTCCTCCTCAGTCCTGGAGGTCCATCAGTTTTCCAGGGATGCGGGCGTGGCCGAGGCGTGGCTGCTGGGTCAGGAGCCCTACCTGTCCGGCAGGGAGATGGGTCAGAGCGTCGACGAGGTCGAGAAACTCATCAAACGCCACGAGGCCTTCGAGAAGTCGGCCGCCACCTGGGAGGAACGCTTCTCAGCACTGGAGAGGTTAACTACGGTGAGCGACAGGGACAAAAAGGGGTTATGACAGTAACAATAGTAGGATACTGAATTAATCTACAGAGCAGCACCCTGGAGCTGGTCGGGCTCAGTGTCTTGCTCAAGGACACTTCAGCACATTGGAGGTTTGAACCCATCAACGCAGAAAAAAACCAACACCAACTCTGGACACTAAAATGTCTGTACTGTTTGTATACGCATTAGCATGTGACCAGGACTTTCCTTCTCTCCTTCTCTCCTAATGTCCTTATGTCCTTATGTCCTAATGTCCTTATGTCCTAATGTCCTAATGTCCTAATGTCCTTATGTCCTAATGTCCAGATGGAGTTGTTGGAGGTGAGAAGACAGCAGGAGGAAGAGGAGAGGAGGAGGAAGCCGCCGTCTCCAGAGCCGGTCGTGGTTCAAGAAGATGATTTGCCGCTGCAGAGGTGAAATAAAAATGAATAAAATTACATTTAAAAAAAAAGCGTGACATCTTAAAGGATCAGTTCAACAATCTCTCTCTCTCTCTCTCTCTCTCTCTCTGCCTGTCTCTCTCTCCAGGGAGGGGGAGGTGATCACTCAGAATGGACTCCCATCAGACCAGGACTCTCCACGGGTCAGTAGATCAATTCATTAATTAATTAATACGACATGCAGTATGTTCATAAAAACACAAGAAGTAACAGGAATATGAGTCATCCCAAACTCCTCTTAGTAAAGCCGCCACAGAAGAAGAAGAAGAAGAAGACGGAGAACGTCGTTCACCCCAAAACGTCCCAACCGCATCGAAAAGACAATTTGATTGTCTTGAACTTTGATGATGTAGAACTGCAAGAAACATTTTCTGAAATATACATGAATTGTCTTTTGATCGAATGAAGGACGGCGTGGACGGAGGAGATCTGGTGAATGGCGTGGTGGAGAGGAGCTCCAAGGAGCCAAGCCCCACCCCCTCCCCGACCTCCGGGAGGAGGAACAAGGTCAGCCAGTCGTCCACCCTGCCCTCCAAGAGCCAGGACTCCTCCTCCTCTCAGCTGGAGGGCTTCCTGCACCGCAAGCACGAGTGGGAGGGGCATAACAAGAAGGCGTCCAGCAGGTACCTGCCTATTGGTTAACCTGCACCATGTGGCTATCCGTAACGATAGCGATAGTTAATAATACTTTAATAATAATAACGTTTCTGTGCAATTTGGTCCAAAGAAAACCTGGACCAGAACATCTCACTACTTTAATATTAATATCTAACAGTCTCACTACTAGTCGGTTCAGTCCTGTCGGTGTCTCAGTCTGAATCCTGGCTGGTCTCTGATCTGCAGGTCGTGGCACAACGTGTACTGCGTCATCAACAACCAGGAGATGGGTTTCTACAAGGACAGTAAGGCGGCCGGTCAGGGCGTCCCCTACCACAGCGAACTGCCCATCAGCCTGAAGGACGCCGCTTGTGACGTGGCGTCGGACTACAAGAAGAAGAAGCACGTCTTCAAACTCAGGTGACGATGAAACATTACAAACAACCAACAGAACAGAGGTCAAGGGTCAGAGGTCAGACTATAAAAACATTACAGGACTACCTATAGAATGACAATGAAGAACATATAAATATATCTGGATATGGAAACATTTACTTGAGGTTCCTTTTCAGAGCAACAAAAAAGTTCACCAGCAAAACGTTCAAAGTACAAAAATATTGAGCTAACAAAAAGTTTTTTTAATAGTACCATTTAATAACTAAATAGTACCGTTTGTGCCGTTCATCAGTTTAAATTTGGTATTTTCCTGTTCCAGAGTCACCGATGGAAACGAGTATCTCTTCCAAGCCAAAGATGAAGTAAGTCTTTACAGAGCAGATGTGCAGCCTTAGCTGTTCACATTATCAGAGATCCAGGTAGAAAATGATGTTGGTGAAGTTGGTGAAGTGGATCAGGGTGGATCAGGTGGATCAGGGTGGATCAGGTGGATCTGGGAGTCATGGTTCAAATCTCCAGATCTGGCCTTGAAGGTACTGGGGTGCTGAGATTAAAAACCAGCGATGTACAGCATCACGGTCCACTCCTAGTTACTCCTGATGCACAGGTGGGATCTCTGGTAGCGTCATTAGTAATGTGGGAGGGAAACAGCCACCAGCCAGCGGTCTAGACAGCTGATTGTGTTCATCTCAACAGAATCGAATCTTCATGGTTAATTTCTGTCTGTTTCTACTGAACTGATCATTTCATCACTGATACATCTGATTGATTTAGTGTTTAGATCATGTAGCTTGTTAGCTAGCTAACCATAGTATCTGGTCAGCTAACCATCACTGTCTTGTTGTTAACACATCTGATTAGCACACTAGCTAATGTATATAGTAGAAGCTAGCGTTAGCAGTGGCTAGTCACATCCCAACGAAAGTCTACCTTCGAAAGACTATCTAGAAGGATAACCACCACTCATTCTTTTGAATTCATATTTGATAAACGATGAGACAAACTAAACTGTCGTCCCCTGTAGGAGGAGATGAGCACCTGGATCCAGGCCATTGTGAACGCCGGTTCGCTGGACCGGTCGGAGGTCCAGGTCAGCAACCCGAGCACGCCGGCATCCAGCCGAGCCCAGACGCTGCCGGCCACCGTCACCGTCACCACCGAGTCGAGCCCCGGCAAGAGGGAGAAGGACAAGGAGAAGGACAAGGAGAAACGATTCAGCCTCTTCAGCAAGAAGAAGCAGTAGAGGCTCGACGTCCGAGAACGTGAACCGCTTTGGTGGAATGTTTCAGCCTTGGGAGAAACACAGCTCAACAAATCAGGACACACACTCTTTCATATGAAACTTCATACTCAGCTTCTCAGATATGTTTGATTTCTTGTCACTCGCCTTTCAGCAGGAAACTCTTGCGCTAAAAGACTGGAAACCACAAAGAGTGTGTGTCCGGATTTGGCGACTGTTAACTTTACAGTGGCCTTTTCCATGGAGATCCACCTGTGTTAACCCTGGGAACTGTATTGTAAGGACACCATGATGCGAAGTACTACTGGAAATCTCCCCGATACGTAAAGCAATGTAGTTACAGTTTTCATGCTGTATCATTGGGTGTTTACAATACTGTTCAATACCGGTTAGTACCTTGGTTGGCTTGCCAGGATGAGGCCATTGTAGAGTCAAGGGTTCCTACTTTACTAGTTTGATGAGCTGTTAACCTCCGACATTACCTGTCCTGGAAGTGTTTCCACTACTGATGATACGACTTCCTTCTACGTAGAATAGAAACCTGTCAGAGGATGTTTGGAGAGTTTACCAACGCTTACAGATTACAATACAAATTCAACTGGAATTAATTGGACGGGGAAAGACGATCATTTCATAGACAACCCAGAATCGGGAGCCTGCAGGGTTTTCTTCAGGGAGGAAGAGGCGATGGCATTACAATCTTTTGTTTTTTTACCGCTCTTCCAACATGGCGGCATGTCCCTTGTAACCCCCGGTAACCGCTCTCCACACATGCTCTAATGCAAAATGACACCATAACACAGAAGAAAAAAAAACATTATCTGAGTCAAGACACTTTAGTTGGAAATAAAATAAAATGTTAACAAGACAGAGAATTAAAATCTAGGAAGTGACATCACTACTGACTTGTGGGGACAGCCAATGGCGGTGTTTGACTGCTGAGGAACCGAAAAGTGAATGTTTCACCAAAGTGAGGCATCACGTTTAGTCCTTCTGTTTAGTTTTAGTGCAGTATTTTTATTTTGGGGTTTTCCTTCTTATTTGTTGTGTTTTCGGTCGATCGGTTCAACCACAGCGACCCGCCGCCCGGTTCGACCACGGCGACCCGCCGCCCGGTTCGACCACACACTGTGCCTGACGTTTCTTTGGGCATCTGATTTGACAGACCTCAGCGAGACAAAATGTAAAAATGAAGCTAATCAGTGCGCGGCTCTCGTTCCGTCATGTCGTGATCTGATGATGTCAGTGGCGACCACGCATTTCCTCTTTTTTTGTTCTGTTATTTTCAATGTCGGTTTTCTTTTTGTTCTGATATCTCTGAGTTTCTTGGTCAGCCGAAAACAGGTCTGAGTTTTTGAACATTTCCTCAATTTTGTGAGGGTGTCTGAAGAGACAACCTACATTCTTCCTCTGCCGTCAGAAATTGGACCAATAGTGCATTTTGTTTTTGTTGTCTGCACTCAGAAACCGCTCCCTGATTGGTCCAAAATGGGATTGGTTGATGTAAACAACCAATCGTCTTGGAGGGAGTGGTCACTATGGAGACGTTGTCCTAACCATGTACCTGCATGCTTAGAAGAAGCCTAAAAACTCATAACATATGAAGGATCTTTCTATTTCCCCTCCAGGTAGACCCTAAGATGGACCAGAATTTATTTTGATGTTTGTTTTTTATTTTTCCTCCATTGTTTCTCTTAGTTTCATTATAATATATGTTTCAAATAATTCTAGTACAGATTATAAAATCAATATGTATTATAAACACTTCGAAGCATTGATGTTAAATGGTAAAAAGTAAAAGTACAGCATTTACTGCAAAAAAGTCAAACCTGGTTCAAGGTTGCTTGCTTGTTGCCTCTAGCACTGCATTATGGTTCCTGCTCTTTGATACATCGTGTCTCCGTCACTGTATCTAATGTACTGAAATTATATTGAAATAAAACGTCTTACTGCACAATCAGTTACACAATAGGAATGAAGGAATCCTTTCTGTCTGTCTGGTTCTCTGGGTACAAATATACAGAAGTTAGACCAGTTGGACCACTTAGACCAGTTGGGCCAGTTGGACCATTTAAACCATTTAGACCAATTAGATAATTTAGACCAGTTGGACAAGTCGGACCAGTAAGACCAGAAACTGAACCTGTAGACTCTCTCTGCCTCTAGGTCTCTCTCTCTCTCTCTCTAGGTCTGCCTCTAGGTCTCTCTCTCTCTATGTCTGTGTCTAGGTCTCTCTCTCTCTATCTCTAGGTCTCTCTCTATATATATATCTCTAGGTCTCTCTCTCTCTCTCTCTCTCTCTCTAGGTCTCTCTCTCTCTATCTCTAGGTCTCTCTCTCTATCTCTAGGTCTCTCTCTCTCTAGCTCTAGGTCTCTCTCTCTCTCTCTCTCTCTCTAGGTCTCTCTCTCTCTATCTCTAGGTCTCTCTCTCTATCTCTAGGTATCTCTCTCTCTAGCTCTAGGTCTCTCTCTCTCTCTCTCTCTCTCTCTCTCTCGCTCTCTCTCTCTCTCTCTCTCTGTTAAATGTGTGCGATGTCATTAAATGCTTTCGATCTTTACAGTCCATCCTGTTGTCCTTGTCGTGTCTTGATCCAGTTCACATCAGGTCCAGACAGGCTGGAAAGACATGGAAAAGCATGGAAAATTCATTTGATCAATTCCAGGTCTTGGAAAGAATTTGGATTGCTTGAAAAATAATGATTATGTTCAGATATGGAGTGATACGATCAATAGGTCATTTCCAGGTTTTGAAGAGATTCTCCTGATACACTATTAATAGAATATGAATAGAATAATGTTATCCAGTCTATAGTGATATTAGTTATATAGAATAATGTTATCCAGTCTATAGTGATATTAGTTATATAGAATAATGTTATCCAGTCTATAGTGATATTAGTGATATTAGTTATATAGAATAATGTTATCCAGTCTATAGTGATATTAGTGATATTAGTTATATAGAATAATGTTATCCAGTCTATAGTGATATTAGTTATATAGAATAATGTTATCCAGTCTATAGTGATATTAGTTATATAGAATAATGTTATCCAGTCTATAGTGATATTAGTTATATAGAATAATGTTATCCAGTCTATAGTGATATTAGTGATATTAGTTATATAGAATAATGTTATCCAGTCTATAGTGATATTAGTGATATTAGTTATATAGAATAATGTTATCCAGTCTAGTGATATTAGTTGTAAACTGGGTGAGTTGAACTTTCACAGACATAATTGAACAATGCAAATGTACAAATGACAGCCGTTGTCAAAAGAATAAAGGACATATGCTGGTTTTAATTAGAAGCCCTTGAGACTGTAACCATGATTAAGGGCTGTACATACAATTTGATTTGAATTAATATTACATTACAAATTACATAAAACTCGGAGAAAATAGGCAGAAATATCAATAAAAACATAACCAATACATCTAAATTAAATTTAAATGATAAATACAGTATATAAAAGACAAAGACATAATAAAATGATGATGCGATAAAAACTATCATCGTGTTTTAACATTTCAACGCTTCTTCTCAGTCTCGCGGAGTGAAGCCAGTGTCTGTTTTCCCGCTGCTCTTCTGACCCCTGCTGTCTGGTCCTGGTAGTTCTTTACACTGACGGATACCGTAAAACCCAACGGCAACGCCAGCAGCTGAACACTACAACCCCCGTCATGCACTGCAAGCGTCGCGGTAACCAAGAAGTCTACCGAGCGTACAAACAACCGGAAGCCGCAATTCTGGAAGACGCTGCGCTCAGGACGGGAAGCCGCGGTGAGGGGTTCTTACGCTAAAATCGTATTAAAGGACATTATCCACAGAGGAAAAGATGCGTCAAGTTCGCTAGAGGTAGCAAGAATAACACCGAACGTAAGGCGATTTCTGGCATCAAAATAAAAGCGTAAAATCTTTCACTGGACAATCAAAAGAATACATTATTAGGGTGTATAGCAATAGTCGCATCAAAATACTCAATGGAATCATTACAAAGAATATGGAGCGATGTTAAACAGACTTTTTGAAATAAAAATGTTTTCATTATTATAATATACTGTATATTATATATAATATTATAATATATTAAAAGCCACAAGTGACCATGCAAAATGCCATACACGGCTGCCAAAAAAAATAAATTCTCAAACACCAAACTTGCTAGCCAATTTGGACTATCTTATTATAAAAGTCTATTTTAGCCCATTTTGGTAGCAAAATTGTCCCCTGAAAGCTTTGTAATGGACACAAGTGTGCTGCTGAAATGGGTTGAAATGGGTTAAATGGACTTTTATAAGATAGCAGACATCCTTCCCTTCCAAACTGTCTGCTGTCAATTTGATGTCTGAGAATTTAATTCCATTGCCCTGTATTTATGGCATCTTGCATATGACGATATGGTTAATAATATATGTTGTGAAAAAGTAACATTTTGTAAAAGCAGCAACTATATTTGTATTTTTGTTCATTACAGATTAATTCTCTATTTTCACTTCTGTACTTTGCATTACTCAAAAAAAAAACATATTTTGAAGGGTCGACCGGAAGTCGTATTTTTTGTTCTGGCTGACTTGACACTGGTACAGAAAACTGTGATTCTCTATATCCCGACTTTCCACAATTTCTGTATTTCTAGCCTGCTTTTTGCCGGGACAAGTCTGTGACTCCCCTCCCGTTATTCTCCAGATGGATCTGTCTTATACTGGAGGACAGATTAAGGATATTGCAACATTGGATTCTGAGTTTTCGGTTTTGGATGCAGATTGACAGTGATAAATCGGCGCTATAATCTCCTGATTTCAACTGGAAACAGGCTCAAATGAACCCGTCCTCGGTCCATGGCAGCAGGAATATATCTGGGGGGATATTCATGCCCACCCAGATTTTGTGAAGGACTGATTCAAGGCTGCTGACGGTTTTTCATATCAATATCTGGAATTACATGGGAGCCACTGGAAACCTGCACGGAGCCCCTATAGCCTTTAATTCATAGTAAATGTGAATATTTCAGTATTAGTAGCGCTAACTGAGCCTCAGTAGTGATATTATATTGAGATATACAGTTGTTGCTCAGATTGAGTGACGCTGCAGCCCAGTCATGTTTTCCTTACCGCAAAATCATGATAATACTCCTGTAATGTTACAGGGCATATAGTGAGGCTATGGAACTGAACAGTGATTCTTATCGTACCTCATATGTGTCACTATTATATCACTGGAACATTCCTATAGGTGCTCATAGCGTGTCAGTGTTCTCAGTGAGTCTATAGTGACCTTATTGTAGTTCATGGTATTTCTATCACGTATGATCTTCCTATAATATATATAAATAACGTACAGTTCTCCTGTGATTTGTATACTAGTCTTCTAGTCTGCTTAGTTCGGTCTAAATTCATTATAGGATTACTGTAGTTTTCCGAGCGGTTCTTTTAAAAAGCCTCCTGATTAGTTGTCCAGACATATGGCCTTCCAGAGACGAGGAGAGTCGCTATCAGCCTGTCCGTCCGCAGCCAGTGTATTATTTGCTGGACAGGTCAGCCTATATAATGTTGTTCTAACCGACTGATGACCTCGGAGGTCACCTGGTCATGGTGTCAGCACTGAACTCATCCTCTTCAAAGAGAAAGATCCCTGCAAGCTTAAAGCTGCAGTACCAAGCTCCACTTTGGCGACCCCAAGTGGCAGCAGAGATTTTGAAAGTTTGAAGGACTTCACTACCCAGAAATCATGTAATGCGATATCAGTAAATTGAATGTGTTCTTCTCAGTGTGGTGGAGGAGGTGAAGAGGTTCAGCAGACTTCTGCTCTGGATTTCACTCTTTAGTCTGGATCGGTCACTTCCTGTGTGGAGGAGATTTCCCACCAGTGACCAAACCAACACCAGGATTTAATCTGGACCAATAGGGTGAATCTACGGTCTCATTTAGTGGGAATGGGACGCTCTGCTCTGCTGCAGCATCACTTCCTGGTTTAGATTGAGAAGACGACTGGAGGTTCACAGTGAAATCTGATTTGTTAAGTTGAGCTGAGATGTCAGACAAGACGGCGCCCCGCTGCCAGCTGAGGCTGGAGTGGATCCACGGCTACAGGGGCCACCAGTGCCGCAACAACCTGTACTACACCGCAGGGAAGGAGATTGTGTACTTCGTGGCCGGGGTGGGCGTGGTCTACAACACCCGAGAACACACCCAGAAGTTCTACCTGGGACATAATGATGACATCATCAGGTAAGGAGTCTGCTGCAGGCATTACTCAGAGTCAAAACTGCTAATCTCATTGGTTGAGTTAAACCCCAGTGGGCGGAGCCAAAGCACCTAGCTAACTGATAAACTTGAATGGCAAAGAGGAAACTGGTCAAAATATAAACAAAAATAAAAATGGCAATGAATCATTCATTCATTCATTCATTCATTCATTCATTCATTCATGACCTCGGAAGGTCAGCAGCAGATGGGTAGATGTTTGAGATCTAAATCACATTTCAAACAACTCAATAAAATCAACCTCTCTCTTTCTGTCTCTCTCGCTCATTCACACACACACACACACACACACACACACACACTCACACACTGTATGAAGTAGCTATCCACATTTTGCCGGAGGCTCACCTGTAGGCCGGTCTGACCTACTTCTACAGTACAATCGGATGAAGCGATGAAATAAACGGGACGAATTAAGACAAAATTATTTCCCATTGTTGGGACAGAATTGATCCGTTTGCATCTCTGTAACTATTGACAGATTTAGGAGGACATCACTTTATCACCCATAAACCACCAAACCATGAGCAAGATGTCCACAGGCTTTGTCTCTCAGCCTCACTGTGGTGTTCCTCACCTGTCAATCAAACAGTGTGTCCAGTACTGTGACGTCTTTCTCCTTGGGTTTTCTGTTGATGGAGTTTGAGTTCCTGTAGGTGGCGCTCTTTTCTTTGTCTGTTCAGCCACGGTGGCTATCGCTGCTCATGCTAACTACCCAGTTCTTCTTCTATTGAAACGTTAAACTGGGAGCTGACCAGTACAAAACAGCAGATGGATGTTGAGGTCCAGAGATCAGAGAGGAGAGGACAGAGATTTAGATGGATAATGGATTAGTACAGCTATACTTTTTATACCAAATTTATGTGCAGCCATTTCAAGGATTGGACCTGTAGAGGAGAATAGATAAAGTTTAGAGGGCTGCAGCGGCAGGACGGCCCAGTCCAGAGCATCCCATCACCAGGTCCATCACTGTGTGTCCTGTTACCTGCTGCCTGCTAACTCAGTGAACGTCACGTTTTGGAGTTTTAATTGTTTTAATGTTCAATGATATATTAAAATGAGCTGAGATGTCAATTTTGTTTTGCTGTTGTTGCTTCTACAGTAGATCCAGTAGATCCAGTAGATCCAGTAGGTAGCACTGGTGCTGTACCAGTAGAACCAGTATGGATGTGCAGTAGAAACACTCTATGGTACCCTTATTCTGACTGATGGATTCAAGAGAGGTTGTTTCATCAGGACGGACGAACAGATGGACGGATGAACGGACGGACAGAGGGAGGGAGGGAGGGAGGAAGGGGGGAAGGGAGGGGGGAAGGGGGGAAGGGAGGAAGGGAGGAAGGGGGGAAGGGAGGGCTGGACAGGCCTGCAGCCTGATGGGAGCTGACAGCTGGAGGAAAGTGCTGATGCTGAACTAGCTGCTGATGCTGCCACTGACAATTAGATGTTACAGTCACAGCATCTAGCTGCTCTGGTCCTCCAGGACAGGAGGGATGAGGAGGACAGGGAGGATGAGGAGGACAGGGAGGAGGAGGACAGGGAGGAGGAGGACAGGGAGGAGGACAGGAGGGATGAGGAGGACAGGAGGGATGAGGAGGACAGGGAGGGACCAGGAGGACAGGAGGGATGAGGAGGACAGGGAGGATGAGGAGGACAGGGAGGAGGAGGACAGGGAGGAGGAGGACAGGGAGGAGGACAGGAGGGATGAGGAGGACAGGGAGGATGAGGAGGACAGGGGGGATGAGGAGGACAGGGAGGGACCAGGAGGACAGGAGGGATGAGGAGGACAGGGAGGAGAACGGGAGGGATGAGGAGGACAGGAGGGATGAGGAGGACAGGGAGGAGAACGGGAGGGACCAGGAGGACAGGGAGGGATGAGGAGGACAGGACGAATGAGGAGGACAGGGAGGGATGAGGAGGACAGGATGAATGAGGAGGACAGGAGGGTTGAGGAGGACAGGAGGGTTGAGGAGGACAGGAGGGATGAGGAGGACAGGAGGGTTGAGGAGGACAGGAGGGATGAGGAGGACAGGGAGGAGAACGGGAGGGATGAGGAGGACAGGGAGGAGGACAGGAGGGATGAGGAGGACAGGAGGGGTGAGGAGGACAGGGAGGTGAACGGGAGGGATGAGGAGGACAGGAGGGATGAGGAGGACAGGGAGGAGAATGGGAGGGATGAGGAGGACAGGAGGGATGAGGAGGACAGGGAGGAGAACGAGAGGGATGAGGAGGACAGGGAGGAGGACAGGAGGGATGAGGAGGACAGGGAGGTGAATGGGAGGGATGAGGAGGACAGGAGGGATGAGGAGGACAGGGAGGAGAATGGGAGGGATGAGGAGGACAGGAGGAGAACGGGAGGGACCAGGAGGACAGGGAGGGATGAGGAGGACAGGACGAATGAGGAGGACAGGAGAGTTGAGGAGGACAGGAGGGATGAGGAGGACAGGAGGGTTGAGGAGGACAGGAGGGATGAGGAGGACAGGACGAATGAGGAGGACAGGAGGGTTGAGGAGGACAGGAGGGATGAGGAGGACAGGGAGGGACCAGGAGCATAGGAAGAGACAAGGAGGACAGGGAGGGATGAGGAGGACAGGAGGGACCAGGAGGGACCAGGAGGACAAGAGGGACCAGGAGGACAGGAGGACAGGGAGGGATGAGGAGGACAGGAGGGTTGAGGAGGACAGGAGGGATGAGGAGGACAGGGAGGAGGACAGGAGGGACGAGGAGGACAGGAGGGACCAGGAGGACAGGGAGGGATGAGGAGGATGCTCTGGTCTCCAACACTGTTCCCAGAATCCTCTGCTTCAGGGAGCCTGCACTGTGGTGTAGCTGATCTGACCCAGAGAGCAGGTAGACGTTCACATGGCTCCCTTGAGCAAGGCACTGAACCCCCAACTGCCCAGTGGAACCAGTAGAGACGGTGGTTGTACTGGTCAGCTCCATGTGTGAGCTAAGATTGGACCATAACAGGTTTTCAGTCTTTCCCTCAGAAACAGAAAACCAATATGTCAGGACAATGTGAGTCCATGTAGTGTGTTCATGACTGTAGCATGTGTGTGTGCTGGCCCATGTGAGTCACTGCTGGCCTTCAGGGGAAGCCACCCCCCACAATCTTCTATTGTCTGGCTAACATCCTTGTTAAAAAATGGATAGTCATTATATCTGTGAGACGAGACGTTTCTTGTGAACTTTGAAGACAGAAATATATATGTTTTGCAAGGGAAAGACAAATACCATGTCAGTGTTTACCATTTTAACATCAGTGTAAATGGAATCCTGCTGAATTAGATCTGGAGACAACATGTTAACACCAGGAGTCAAGGAGGCCTGTGAGCTACTGTTGAGTTCATGTTGTTGAGGGATCTCCCCCACCTTCCTGACACTGACAGAACTGAGT
The DNA here is from genome assembly GCA_034670405.1 of Hoplostethus atlanticus. Lineage (NCBI taxonomy): Eukaryota > Metazoa > Chordata > Actinopteri > Trachichthyiformes > Trachichthyidae > Hoplostethus > Hoplostethus atlanticus. Next base: position 618,349 of record JAXDDX010000146.1, on the reverse strand, counting down.
TGGACTCTATTATTGTTTAATTAAATGAAGTCAGTTTCTCCAACGGCCCTTGGTCTTGCCCCGGGGACCTCAAAGGGCTTTCTGGGATATTATTGGCCATTATTCTGAATGCTGTGTGCAGTTGTTACCCAAGAAGGGGCTGAGAGACCGGAGAGCTGGAGGACGGTAGCTCTGGGTCTCTGGGTCTCTGGGTCTCTGAGTCTCTGAGTCTCTGGGTCTCTGGGTCTCTGGGTCTCTGAGTCTCTGAGTCTCTGGGTCTCTGAGTCTCTGGGTCTCTGAGTCTCTGAGTCTCTGGGTCTCTGGGTCTCTGGGTCTCTGGGTCTCTGGGTCTCCGGGTCTCCGGGTCTCCGGGTCTCCGGGTCTCCGGGTCACCGGGTCTCCGAGTCTCCGAGTCTCCGAGTCTCTGAGTCTCTGGTTCTCTGTGTCTCTGGGTCTCTGACTCTCTGGGTCTCTGGGTCTCTGAGTCTCTAGGTCTCTGAGTCTCTGGGTCTCTGAGTCTTTGAATCTTTGAGTTTCTGGGTCTCTGGGTCTCTGGGTCTTTGAGTCTCTGAGTTTCTGAGTCTCTGAGTCTCTGAGTCTCTGGGTCTCTGAGTCTCTAGGTCTCTGAGTCTCTAGGTCTCTGAGTCTCTGGGTCTCTGAGTCTTTGAATCGTTGAGTTTCTGGGTCTCTGGGTATTTGAGTCTCTGAGTTTCTGAGTCTCTGGGTCTCTGGGTCTCTGAGTCTCTGGGTCTCTGGGTCTCTGAGTCTCTGGGTCTCTGGGTCTCTGGGTCTCTGAGTCTCTGGGTCTCTGAGTCTCCGAGTCTCTGAGTTCTTTGTCTCTGGGTCTCTGAGTTCTGAGTCTTTGGGTCTCTGAGTCTCTGGGTCTCCGGGTCTCTGAGTCTCCGAGTCTCTGAGTTCTTTGTCTCTGGGTCTCTGAGTCTCTGGGTCTCTGAGTCTTGTTGAGAGTTGTGTGTGATCGGCTGGGAAGTTTTCTGTGTGTGGAGCTTCAGTCTTTGTTCAGTTTATTTGTTCAGAGGGATGGTTTCTGGTTTGGGTCCAGACCCTGTAGCGGTGCTGAAGGATGGTTTCTGGTTTGGGTCCAGACCCTGTAGCGGTGCTGAAGGATGGTTTCTGGTTTGGGTCCAGACCCTGTAGCGGTGCTGAAGGATGGTTTCTGGTTTGGGTCCAGACCCTGTAGCGGTGCTGAGGGATGGTTTCTGGTTTGGGTCCAGACCCTGTAGCGGTGTGAAGGGATGGTTTCTGGTTTGGGTCCAGACCCTGTAGCGGTGCTGAGGGATGGTTTCTGGTTTGGGTCCAGACCCTGTAGCGATGCTGAGGGATGGTTTCTGGGTGCACTACATGTATTTTTCTCTCAGCAGCGATGTCGTCTTGTTTAGAGGGTCTGACTGTCGACTGTACCTGCTAGCAGCTAGCAAAGTGAATATTGTTGTCCTGGGAGGGTTAGACGCTCTGCTTTCATGTAAGATGTTTCATGAAAGAACATCAAAAGTCAAAGTCTCTCTCTCTTTCTCTCTTTCTCTCTCTCTCTCTCTCTCTCTTTCTCTCAGTCTGGCTATCCATCCAGATAAGATCCAGGTAGCGACGGGTCAGGTGGGTAAAGACCCCTACATCTGTATCTGGGATACCTACGCCATGCAGACGGTCTCCATCCTCCGAGACGTTCACACCCACGGCGTGGCCTGCCTGGCCTTCGACTCGGACGGCCAGGTCAGACTTCATCATCTGTCCCTTCTGGTCTAGATTTCTGTATCATGCTTTGCTGTCATGTGAATTTAAAGGGTAATTCCGGTATTTTTAAACCTGGGCTCTGTTTGTACAAATTTGTCATTTATACCACAAAATAGGTACAAAAAGTTTTGGAATTGCTCCGGTAGATCGCCTCAGTCGGCAGCCGTGAAACGGGCTGCTATGGCTGCAACGTAATCCTTTGGGGCAAGTGGGCCAATCAAAGTGCGTCCAATAAAAACGCTTGTTTTTGCCACTGACAGGCTCAGATTTTTTAACCAGGTTAACCAAAGGTCTATCTCTGCAGGATCCTTTCTGTAATGTTGTCAGACACTTCCAATAACAATCTGAGCCTGTCAGTGGCAAAAACAAACACTTTGTGTACAATGTACAAATAGAGCCCAGGTTTAAAAATACCGGAATTCCCCTTTAAGTCTCTTTTTTTACTGTCACATCCTCAGTGATTCTAGTCAAGCTTAATGGGGTTTAAAGTCATATAAAATCATATAAAGTCATATAAATCATATAAATCAAATTAAAGCTTCGACTGGATTTTATGGTAAAATGCTGCCCAGTGCAGCTTTAAGCACAGCGGGTTTAAAAAGTCATTGAAGGGAAAGATCTGTTGCAGCCTTGCAGCTCCTCCAAGTTGCATGAAACAGAAAGAATATTCAGCTACTTTCAGAGACCAACTGATGTCACCTGTTATAAGAGTTTCATTCCTTTTAAAGCATCAAATAAATCAAATCAATGTGGATTGGAAGTGACTCTTCTTCCTTGTCTCTGTTCGGCGTAGCGCCTGGCGTCGGTCGGGCTGGACGCCAAAAACACAGTGTGTGTTTGGGACTGGAGGAGAGGGAGGGTTCTGGCCACGGCGACCGGACACTCGGACAGAGTACGAGTCTTAATTCATCCACACATACAAACGATAAAACACTAAAGACAGAAACAAGAACAGAGAGAAAGCAGATGTTCTGATATTCGGTTCTCCTGCAGATCTTTGATATCTCCTGGGACCCGTTCCAGGCCAGCCGATTGGTCAGCTGTGGAGTCAAACACATCAAGGTACGATGCAGCCACTGACCAAATAAGGTGATGTGGGAGGAGCTTTACATGGACATGACACAGCTAGCTGCCAAATATGGTGTGGTGGGAGGAGCTTTGGTTAAAATGATGGTTCTTCCCTTCCTCCTCCTCTTCCGCCACTTATTCTTACTCTACCTCCCTCTTCCTCCTCTTCTCCCCCATCCTCTTCCTCCTCTTCCTCTTCCTCCTCATCCAGTTCTGGACTCTCTGTGGGAATGCTCTGACTCCAAAGAGGGGTATCTTTGGGAAGACGGGCGACTTGCAGACCATCCTGTGTCTGGCTGCAGCCAAAGAGGAGGTGACTTACTCCGGAGCTCTGAACGGAGACGTTTACGTGTGGAGAGGTCTCACTCTGGTCCGGACCGTCCAGGCTGCACACGGGGTACACACACACACACACACACACACACACACACATCCTATAGAGATCTACAACATTTTGGAGTAGATGAAATATGCCAAATTTCAGCATTTCACCAACAATTCCATGCAAACAATTAAAGTCAATGGAAAATAGAGCATCTTCTTTTTCTTCTCCCAGTATATCAGGCAGCCCGTTCATGACTGCACTCCTGGTTTTCTTTACTGTTCCTTAGTAGTTGCTGCATCACGTAGCAGCTTGGCGGAGGGCTGAGCCAGGGGAGAAAGGTTCTGTCATGTTGTTGTAATTCCCGCCGGTCACCAAGACGGTCGACAGTTCCCCTTTAATGCCGTTAACACAGCTGATGCTTCCTGTGTTCAGGCAGGGATCTTCAGCATGCACGCCTGCGAGGAGGGCTTCGCCACGGGGGGAAGAGATGGCTGCATCAGGCTGTGGGACGCCGACTTCAAACCCATCACCAAGATAGACCTGAGAGAGGCCGAGCAGGGATACAAAGGTCTGACCTGTCACTTCCTCATACCAAGACTTCCTGTAGCTAAACATCCGAGTTTGAAAAATAATCATTATCTTAACCAGGATGATCCAGAGCTGTTACCGTGTAGAGGTGTAGAGTCAGAGGCTTTTATTCCCTCCAAGAAAGATTTCTGATGCACTGATGCTTATAAGGAGGAGAAGCAGAAGGTCACAGGTTCGATCCCAGTGTCCATAAACAGCCATGGGCCCTGCCTGCTGGTCACTGTGGATCAGAACATCATCATCTAAATGCCCTAAAGTATAAAAATGAATTAGTATAAAATCTAAACTTCCAGGTGAGTTTTTGAAGGTCATGTGGACGTGGTGGAGCTGGGAGCTCGTGGTCTGGAGGTGACAGGATGTTGGTCTTGGATTAAGATGAGGATCACATTTAGCACTTAATCTTGGACAAGGAGGACAGGAAGTCTGTCAGGGACGACTGGACCAACTCATCAAGGCCTCAAACCCTCTAGTTGAGATTCTGAATCAAATACTTTCAACACAGATGCTCTTATATTTAGCCATGGTGAATAGAGTCTCTTTGTATTCATTGACTTGACTATCAGGATCAGAAACCAACTAGCAGCAGTTTCTACATTGAATGCACACACAGGTGATGACAACATAGTGTGTAACCTGTCTGTCTCTCCAGGCCTGTCTATCCGTAGTGTCTGTTGGAAGGCAGACCGGATCCTGGCGGGGACGCAGGACAGTGAGATATTCGAGGTCATGGTTCGGGATCGGGACAAACCAGCGCTGCTGATGCAGGGCCACAGCGAGGGAGAGCTCTGGGCTCTGGACCTCCACCCCAAACAGTCTGTCGCTGTGACAGGAAGTGACGACCGCTCCGTCAGGTCTGTCTCACCCCTACCCTGTCTGTCTCTAACCGAGCCCTGTCTGTCTCTAACCGAGTCCTGTCGGTCTTACCCCTACCCTGTCTGTCTCTAACCGAGCCCTGTCTGTCTCTCCAGGCTGTGGAGTCTTCCTGACCACACCCTGTTGGCTCGTTGTAACATGGAGGAAGCTGTCCGCAGCGTTTCCTTCAACAACGACGGATCCCAGCTCGCCCTCGGCATGAAGGACGGATCCTTCACCGTCCTCCGAGTCAGGTAGACCTGCAGCTGACCTAGTACTACTACTACTAATACTCCTACTATTACTACTACTAATACTACTATTACTACTACTAATACCACTACTATCTGTACTTCTACTACCAATACTACTATTACTACGGAGCAAAGCAACAGTTAAAAGTACGGCTTTCTGTCGACTGGTTTCCTATTTTCTACTAGCATCTCTAAACAGATGCGTTGTCGGAAGACCAGACGTGAAGACCTGGTTGAAGTTAATCGCTGTTTTGCTAGAAGTTGAAATGTTTTTAACTTGTAGCCATGGACAGAGCCTCCATGTCTCCTCCTGGTGGACAACACACCATCACAGAGGCTCTGGGTGCTACGATGCTCAGGAATGAAAGTTCCCAGCAAGCATTTGACGGACGGCGACATGCAGACGGACACGTCAACCCAAACAATGTCAACCCAAACAAGCAAATCTTCACAGTATGATGTTATTGCACAGTAAAAAATCACATTAAAACAGCTTTGGGATCAGTTTGAACTGATGTCAGAAAGATATTTAGGCCTCAATTTCACAAAACGATGCCGGCAGCAGCTACAGACTTTCATTTTGGAGCTATATTTATGTTTTCAAGGTTGGTGTAGAGCATCCTGTCAACATCTATTCAACTCCAAAATGTTTGCCTGGTTCTCCTCCTCCTCCTCCTCCTCCTCCTCCTCCAGGGACATGACAGAGGTGGTGCACATCAAGGACAGGAAGGAGGTGATCCATGAGCTGAAGTTTTCTCCAGACAGCGCTTTCCTGGCAGTGGGATCGAACGATGGGCTGGTGGACCTCTATGCCGTCGGGCAGCGCTACAAGAAGGTTGGGGAGTGCAACCGCTCGACGTCCTTCATCACCCACCTGGACTGGTCGGTAGACAGCCGCTTCCTGCAGACCAACGATGGGGCTGGAGAGAGGCTCTTCTACAAGATGCCAGGTGATTATTGACCCTTTTCTAATAGTTGCATCTTTTGCGGTGATGATGCTTCCAAATGTTTCTTGTAACCATCAATAAGCTTCCTGCGACTTTCTGCTGCCAGTTTCTCCCACTCTTCAGTTGCAACCCTCCAGTTCTTCAATGTTTGATGGATTCCTTCGACCAACTGAACATTTCAAGTCTCACCATTGATTTTCAGTAGGATTGAGATCAGGACTCATCGCTGATCAGATCAGATCTGCGTTGCCAAAGAGCTCTCATTTGGTTTCATCGGCCCACAGAACATTTCTCTAGAAGGGTTTAGGTTTCTCCAGAGATCAAAGATCAATCAGGCCTTCTTGTTTCTCTTTCAGCAGTGGGTTCTTCATGGCCTCCGACCATAAAGCCCTTCTTAGTTCAGTGTCCATTATGGTACATTATCTGCATTAAGTGCAAGGGGGGAAATAATCCTGGCCAGAGGTGTATGTAGCTGCCCATGTCTGTATATGCTACAGTGCTGGTGATGAAGGGACAAATTTTGTGTTTTCATGAAACTTTAATAAAGGTAAATGAAATCAATGAATCCTGTGTCCCCACAGCGGGGAAGCTGCTGCCTAAGGAGGAGGCCAAGGGGATCCACTGGATGACCTGGACCGGCATCATCGGGCCGGAGGTGAACGGGATCTGGCCCAAATACTCCACCATGACCGACGTCAACTCTGTAGATGCCAACTACAGCAGCGCTGTCCTGGTGACCGGAGACGACTTCGGCCTCGTCAAGCTCTTTAGGTTCCCCTGCCTTAAAAAAGGTCAGTTTGGAAAAGGTTCAGTTTGAATGTCTGAACGTACACCGCAGTGTTTCCAGTCAGTCAATCTGATGTGTCGAAGGTGTGCTACATCTGTGCACCAGAAATGATTTGTATGGTAATGATTGGTATGGTTTTTCCAGTTTTCTCCAATGAAATGGTGGGGGCGGACTAGGCTGTGTCTGTCTGTCAATCATAATATCAATATTGATTTTGACAAACTTGGAAGGATGATGCATCTTTGTACTGTGTTCCAGTCTGCAAAATACATTGATTGGCCTGATGGGGGCGCTAGAATTAAACTTTGAAAGTCCATAACTGATACACTACCGGTCCGGTTTTGATGAAACTGTATAAAGAAGTAGATGTAAATGTAAATGTAAATGTCTCTTTATCCATAGAGGCCAAGATCATGAATGTAGAGCTGATTCCTTCTGGGTCTGTCCAGGCGAACCCCCCAGGGTTTAAGTCTTTAGTAGGCTTCTCTAAATGGTGTTTCTGCATCTTGTTCATCAAACAGCGGCTAAATTCAAGAAGTACATCGGCCATTCTGCCCATGTGACCAACGTGCGCTGGTCCAACGACCTTCAGTGGGTCATCAGCACCGGGGGTGCCGACCACGCCGTCTTCCAGTGGAGGTTTCTCCCAGAGGGGGTGATGAACGGTGTCCTGGAGCCCCTCCTGCAGGGTGAGTGGACATAGGTTTGATCTAACAGGGTTCCTTTACACGTCTGAAAGATGAATTAGATCATTTACAACAAGTCTGGTAAAGTCTGTAATGCCGTGGAGGAATCCAGTTTCTCTAACAGACTGACAGAGTTGATGTTCTGGTGATCGCCCAACTATCTCCAAATCCAGATCCATACAATGTGGGACGTCTGTGTGGCTGCCACATGTTGCTAATAAAGTTTGTCTGTTTTGATCTTCAGAGGGTTACGCTGACTCCAACAGTGGAGAGTCTGATTCGGACGTGTCGGACGTCCCGGAGCTCGACTCCGACATCGAACAGGAAGCTCAGACCAGCTACGAGCGCCAGGTGACTGCACAAGCACACACACGTTTTCTTTCCAGTCTAGTCCAGTCTGGTCCAGTTTGGTCCAGTTTGGTCTAGTCTGGTCCAGTCTGGTGCGACAGATCTGGTTCTGGTCCAGACTGTAGTTAAAGGCTGCTGGCTGCTGACATGCTGAACCAGACCTGCTACTGGTTACAGGACGGTATGGGAGCAACAGGCCATAGAATAGTCTTAATAAGTTGAAATGCTGAATAACATCACACTGTGTTAAGACAGTTGGCAGAATGTTTAATATGTCTTTCTCTGTTGTTAATGAAGGATCTATAAAAAGTCTCCATGTTAGATTCATCCTGCCCCTGTCCCACCCTGACTCAATATATTACAGTTTTTCTCAGTCGCTTTAGTACATTTCTCGACTCATCCTTAAGATTTGCAAAACAGTAAGCGCATTTCTCGAAACAATTGGTACAAACAGATGACACAATGGATTACCTACAAAAGCCTGTAACTTGCTCAAAATCCTTAGTTCATCTCTCAAAAGTAAATCTTTACATCAATGAACATGTCAGTGCCATCAAAATGACAAAAGTCCTTGTGTCATTGAGTACAAACAAGAGAGTCAGAATGCTTAGCCATGTTGTCAATACAACAGTTACTCTGATGGAAACTATGGTGAAGGGTTTGATGACACAAGGCTGCACTTTTTCTGTATGGCATGTATCAATTTCAAAAGACATTTACAACCAATAATTGTTCAAATTGTCAGTCATAATTGTTAGTCATTTGCCTGAATGTGCTAAAGCATTTGCAGATGGTAACAAAGAGAAATGCTCTTTCTGTTGTGCACAGGTAACAAAATGTTGTCTTGATGACTTCAACTGTAATTCGAGAATTGAGCTAAAGCAACTGAGAAAAACTGTAATGAAAGTCAAGATTTACTTGAGAGCAATTCATCAATTCAGGACACATTTACAAAATAAGTCTAATAGAAATGTATAGAAAATATGCTTGACAGATTATGACAACTGGTTCAACCATTTTGCATGTAATGACTTATGCAATGAACTAGTGCCTAGATGTTCTGGGGGGTGAGACTACTCAACAGAGAACCAATATAATACATTTTGATCAACATGACATAAACTATTGATAATGTAGGAAACAGCAGACGGTTGGACATAATCATTTGCATGAATGTGCCAAAGCATTTGCAATTTGTTCAAAAGAATGAGAAGCTGCTTTTATGATGTGAACAAGTGACTAGATGATGTGGAGGTTGAACAAGTAGTTTTGAGAATTTCAATTCTGATCTGAGAAAGCGACCAAAGCGACTGAGAAAAACTGTAACACAACACATGCATTATTATAAACCTGTCAGCAAAATAAATGTGGATTTTATACTATATATATAGAATATATATGAAAATATATGAAAATAGAATTTCATATATTGTACCTTTAAAACCTGAAACGTGTCTTTACCAGGTTTATAAGGAGGATCTGCCTCAGCTGAGGAAGAAGCTGATTGGTTCACTGAAGCGCCAGAAAGCTCCAGAGGAGGGGCTACGGCTGCAGTTCATTCACGGGTAACGCCATGACACATCGCTGGAATAACAATAATAATAACCATAACAATAATAATAATAATAATAATAATAACAATAATAATAATAACATAACAACAACAACAATAATAATAATAATAATAATAATAACAGCATGTTATTCTTCTGCCTAGCAATATAGTTCCAGTATGAGTGATGAGTTAGTTAGGTCAGTTTGTTCATGTGTTAGATTAGAGAGATAGATAGATAGATAGATAGATAGAGAGAGAGAGAGAGAGAGAGAGAGAGAGAGAGAGAGAGAGAGAGAGAGAGAGAGAGAGAGAGAGAGAGAGAGAGAGAGAGAGAGAGAGAGAGAGAGAGAGAGAGAGAGAGAGAGAGAGAGAGAGAGAGAGGGAGGGAGGGATAGACAGACAGACAGACAGACAGACAGACAGACAGACAGACAGACAGACAGACAGACAGACAGAGAGAGAGAGAGAGAGAGAGAGAGAGAGAGAGAGAGAGAGAGAGAGAGAGAGAGAGAGAGAGAGAGAGAGAGAGAGAGAGGGAGGGAGGGAGGGATAGACAGACAGACAGACAGACAGACAGACAGACAGACAGACAGACAGACAGACAGACAGACAGACAGACAGACAGACAGACAGATAGATAGATAGATAGATAGATAGATAGATAGATAGATAGATAGATAGATAGATAGATAGATAGATATGGATGGATAGATAACACACCTGAAGTCTTTCATCAGAGGTCACTCTGTCTGCTTCCTGTCCAGGTATCGGGGCTGTGACTGCCGTAACAACCTGTTCTACAGCCAGGCCGGTGAGGTGGTCTACCACGTAGCCGCGGTGGCCGTGGTCTACAACCGGCTGCAGCACAGCCAGCGGTTCTACCTGGGCCACGACGACGACATCCTCAGCCTCAGCGTCCACCCTCTGAAGGACTACGTCGCCACTGGGCAGGTAGGATCGGCCAATCAGAAACCTCTTTTCTGATCATTCTGGATCATTCTGTGATCACATCCATCTGAAACCCCTGAGGAGCAACGAGGAGACAACAGAGGACAAATTATTGAGACTTTACTGAGATCAGTGTGAAGATGCTGCCATGTGATCTTTCATATCCAGGAGAATAAATGACTCTTATCTCAGGTCATCTGGAGATCTGTTGTTGTGATCAGAGTAGATCAACATGAACTGCTATGTGTTTGTTTCTCCTGAGTTGGATTGGAGAAATTAGTCTCATCTCAGTGTTATAAAGAAATGAAAGGCAGAAATTTGAGATCTCCTCTGGGAGTTTGGTTTCCTGTGGGAGGTTCAAGGTCCTGGTTCTTCTGTCTTTCCTGTGTGTGTGTGTGTGTGTGTGTGTGTGTGTGTGTGTGTGTGTGTGTGTGTGTGTGTGTGCAGGTCGGGAGGGACCCAGCCATCCATGTATGGGACATCCAGACCCTGAAGTGTCTCTCTCTGCTGAAAGGCCATCACAGCAGAGGAGTGTGTGCCTTGGAATTCACAGGTATAGAAACTCCTCATCTCCCAGCATGCACTTCACCTCCATCTCTACACCATAACCCCCCCACCCATCCATTTAAAAGTCTGGAACAATATTGTTGTTTAATCCCAAAACTAATTTTATGTTGTTGTAGTAATTTCATAATGCAACGTTAGTTGTAAAAATGAGGGAATTTTGAATCGGAAAATGTGAAGGAATATTACAATAAAGGTTCTATCATCATGACAGTGTGAATGAACGCTCTGTGAAGAGATCAGCTTCATAAGGTCTTCCTATTTCCTGTTTCCTGTTTCCTGTTTCCTGTCCCCCCAGTGGATGGGAAGAGCCTGGTCTCAGTAGGAATCGATGAATGCCACTCCATCGTCGTCTGGGACTGGAAGAAAGGGGAGAGGCTGGCTAAAGCGAGGCACGACCCGACCAGACTTCACTAACTAGCAGTCACTTTTACAACTTTGAATCAACTCAGTCAACTTAACAAACTTGACGAGTCCATCAGTCAACTTTACAAATATGTCCAATCCGTCAATCAGTCTCAGTCAGCTTTATAAACCTGACATAGAAACCTAAAGTTGACAAGACAAGTCAACTTCACAACGCTGACTATTATACTAGCTTTACAAATCAAGCCAGTCTGTCTGTCAGTCTGTCATTCAGGCTCTGCAAACCCAGTCTGTTAACTCAACGTTGTAAACCTGACTAGTCTGTCACCTTTACTAACATAACTAGTCTAGTAACAACATCCTATCAGCAAAAACGTTTTAACAACGAATCACACATTCTAAAAGCATTTTGAGTAAAATGCCTCAACAATAAAGTGTGTCTGACTGAGGCCCTCGTCTGTGTCCCAGGGGCCATAAAGACAAGATCTTCGTGGTGAAGAGCAACCCCTTCCGGATGGACAAACTGCTCACCGTGGGCATGAAGCACATCAAGTTCTGGCAACACTCAGGTAATCCTCTCGTCTCTTCAGAACATCTTCAACATGCTCTGGAAATCTTGAAAATCATGAGGGTCGGAGGAACATTTGATCCATCTGTTGCTGTGACCTCTGACCCTTGACCTCCTTTTGATGTTTTGTAATGTTGATGATTAAAGAGCAGCGATACAGTATGTGAGCTCCTCCAGTCGAGGTGCTGGGTTGTGTGTGAATCAGTAGAAAGTTGATAAAACATTTATTGTGACAAAAAGAAGAAAGGCAGAAAGAAAAAGAGAAAGGCTTTGAAGCACCATTTCATCACTAGTGTTTCAATATCACCATGTTGCTGACTGTGGTCCATCGACAGATATCATTTCCAAAATCTTCCTTCAAGCTCATCATTCAATATCTCTGGAATCCAGAAGATCAAATCTGTGGAAATGTTCTCATTTAGTTAGACAGCAACTTACTGGACCTCTGGTCCTTCAAAAAGCACCTGAAGCATTTGTGTCAAATCATAATCACTATCACTTTTTCAGTAAAATACATTTACAGGAATTTGTCATTGGTGGAGGGACAGATCAGATTGAATGTCTTGTCTGGTCTCCGACCCAAGGTGGCGGCCTGACGTTCAAGAGGGGGATCTTTGGGAACCTGGGGAAGCAGGAGACCATGATGTCAGCCTGTTATGGTCGCTCCGAGGACCTGGTCTTCTCAGGGGCCACCAACGGAGACGTTTACATCTGGAGAGACACCACGCTCATCAAGACCGTCAAGGCCCACGACGGGCCCGTGTTCGCCATGTGCTCCCTGGACAAGGTAGGAACCATCTGAGGTTAGATGGGATGGACATGGGTCAATAAATACAACCAATGAGGAGAAGGAGAAGTGTTTGTATAGTGCTTTAGTTAAAAAAGTGCAAATTGCTTTAAAATGAATGGAACAAAGCAAACATCAACAACCAATCAGCTCTAATAGAGGGAAGACTGGGACCACTGGCTCCATTTAGGCCCCGAAGTCGTTAAGACCCAGAACTCGTTAAGACCCAGAACCCATTAAGATCCAGAACTTGTTAGGACCCAGAACTCGTTAAGACCCAGAACTCGTTAAGATACAGAACTTGTTAGGACCCAGAACTCGTTAAGGCCCAGAGTTTATTAAGGCTTAGAGCTTGATGAGGCTGACTCAGAAGAACTTAGAAACCATATTAGACTTTAATAATAACTACAGCATCAGCAACAATGTCTCAGTTAAACCCTAACCCTGTTCATATTAGTTTTCAGTTGTGTCTTTTTAGATACACTGTCCCAACTGTGGTTGTTCGTTAGGAGAGAGAACGGAATCCAACCAACTACAGGAAACCACCCCAGAACACAAGGCATTATGGGTAGAAGGAGACTTGGTCAGTCTGGACTGATGCTCATGTTCAGATGTTCCTTCATGTGTTCTTAACTGGTATGAACACCAGAGAAGAGCAGACAAGTCCATCATGGTAGATCAAGTTACAGACTGGAACCAGGTTGGTTTGGACTCTCTAACCTGGTGGGATGACAGGTTACCAAAACTCAACCAATCAACCAGCTGCTGGGGAGTCATGGGACTTCTGGTTGGCTTGTGATTGGTCAGTGTGAGCTTTCCACTCTGGTTCAGACCAAAGGAAACCAGATGTAGGTGAGATCATAAATGCTCCATCTGGCACATGAACTACTCCCACAGTAACAAGACAAAGTGGGTCAGAGGTCAAACCTGTTGTCTCCTGTCGTCCCGCATCCAGGGCTTTGTGACCGGCGGGAAGGACGGCATCGTGGAGCTTTGGGACGACATGTTTGAGAGATGTCTGAAGACCTACGCCATCAAGAGGGCTGCTCTCTCCGCTTCATCTAAAGGTTCCTCTCCTTCCTTTTCATCCATCCATCCATCCATCATCCAACCATCATCCATCCATCCATCCAACCATCATCCATCCATACATCCATACATCCATCCATCCAACCATCATCCATCCATCCATCCATCCATCCATCCATCATCCATCCATCCATCATCCATCCATCCATCCAACCATCATCCATCCATCCAACCATCATCCATCCATCCAACCATCATCCATCCATCCATCCATCCATCCATACATCCATCCATCCAACTATCATCCATCCATCCATCCATCCATCCAACCATCCTCTATCAATCCATCCAACCATCATCCATTCATCCATCCATCCATCCTTCCATCATCCATCCATCTATCCATCCATCCATCCATCCATCCATCCATCCATCCATCCATCCAACCATCATCCATCCATCTATCCATCCATCCATCCATCCAACCATCCTCCATCCATCCATCCATCCATCCATCCAACCATCATCGATCCATCCAACCATTATCCATCCATCCAATCATCATCCATCCATCCATCCATCCATCCATCTATCCTTCCATCATCCATCCATCCATCCATCCATCCATCCATCCATCCATCCAACCATCCTCCATCCATCCAACCATCCTCCATCCATCCATCCATCCATCCATCCATCCATCCTCCATCCATCCATCCATCCAACCATCATCCATCCATCCATCCTCCATCCATCCAACCATCCTCCATCCATCCATCCATCCATCCATCCATCCATCCATCCTCCATCCATCCAACCATCCTCCATCCATCCATCCATCCAACCATCATCCATCCATCCAACCATCATCCATCCATCCATCATCCATCCATCCATCCTCCATCCATCCAACCATCCTCCATCCATCCATCCATCCAACCATCATCCATCCATCCAACCATCATCCATCCATCCATCTATCCTTCCATCTCATCCTCCATCCATCCATCCATCCATCCATCCAGGTTGGTAGCAGCTTGGTTATACATTATATTCCCGTTGTGTCCTCAGGGTTGCTGTTGGAGGACAACCCGTCCATCCGAGCCATCATCCTGGGTCACGGACACATCCTGGTCGGAACCAAGAATGGAGAGATTCTGGAGATCGATAAAAGTGGCCCGATGACCCTGTTAGTTCAGGTTAGTAGGAGAGAGAGAGAGAGAGAGAGAGAGAAATAAAATATTTGCTCCATCTTGTCTGGTCACTCTGACCTTTGACCTCTTTACTGTTGGCTGCTTGTAATGTTGGTGATCTGGGAACTGAAGCTGATTCTGCTGCTGACCTCATGACCTCATGGCTAAACTACATATAAACGTCTGTGTGTGTGTGTGTGTGTGTGTGTGTGTGTAGGGTCATATGGAGGGGGAGGTGTGGGGTCTGGCTGCCCACCCCCTGCTTCCTGTCTGCGCCACCGTCAGCGATGATAAAACGCTGCGGATCTGGGAGCTGTCAGCCAACCACCGCATGGTGGCCGTCCGCAAGCTGAAGAAAGGTACCACTGCCTGGAGCAGGTCCGGGGGGGGGGGGGCTCCTGGGGGGCGGGGCTCCTGGGGGGCGGGGCTCCTGGGGGGCGGGGCTCCTGGGGGGCGGGGTTTCAGTCAGTAAATGGTCACATCTGTTGTTGAAAATGGTTGGCGGTCTGAAAATCTGATTTCTGACATCTGATGTTGTCCTCAGATGTGATGCTCTGCAGTGTTCCCTGGGAAATTTAATGTAGGAGTGTGTGTGTGTGTGTGTGTGTGTGTGTGTGTGTGTGTGTGTGTGTGTCTAGGGGGGCGTTGCTGTGCCTTCTCTCCAGACGGCAAGGCGTTGGCGGTGGGGCTGAACGACGGGAGCTTCCTGGTTGTGAACGCCGACACTCTGGAGGACATGGTGACGTTTCACCACAGGAGGGAGCTGATCTCTGACATCCGCTTCTCCCAAGGTGACTGTAGCTAGGCTAACATTAGTACCAGTAATACAGTACTAGTACAGTAGTACCAGCAATACAGTATTAGTACTGTAGTACCAGTACAACGGTACAATAGTTAAAAATAGTTAAAACTGAATAATATTCGGAGGTTGAGTGAATCCTTCCTGTGTGTCTCTGATACCTGAAACTGAATTTGAAAACTTATTTATATATTTATTGATGAATCTTTAAGTTTTAAGTTTTAAGTAAAAATGACACTCACATTACACTGTTTGCATTCAATGATTCAGTTGAAGCATCAACTAATAATGAAATTGAAATGAAAATGAAAAACACCTCCACCTTTTTTCAGCTCTGGCGTCTTTTCCTTCTTCTTCTTCTCTGGCGATGCTGCAGGTCACCGACAGCACCGACAGCTTGGCCAGTTGTTAAGAAGCTCAAATTAAAATATTTGAGCTCTTTGAACTTTAGCTTCCAGCAAAAGCCGCTCTGCACTTCAAACAGGTTTCGATTCGTCTCCTAGCAACAGCAGGAGCCACGTCCAGCACTTCCCACAATGCATCTGTTTAGCTAAAAAAGAGAATAGTAGTTAATATGGCAGACTCAGACAGTCCTCCTGTTGTTTCAGACGCGGGGAAGTACCTGGCGGTGGCTTCCCATGATTCGTTTGTGGACATTTACAACGTGCTGACCAGTAAGCGGGTCGGCATCTGTAAAGGAGCGACCAGCTACGTCACGCACATCGACTGGGACGCCCGGGGTGAGGACGCCAAACATCACCACACTCATTCAGCTGAATCTCTCATCCAGAACAGTAGAATCATAGAATCTAATTATGAGGAAATAGAATAACGACTAAATCAGCAACATTACAAACTCGCACATTGGTGTTTTTTTTGTTTTTTTTCAATAATCAATACAAAGAACACGATGAGAACAGGTTACCATGAAACAGATCAATAAAACAGATAAAGACACAAACAACACAGAGACAGAAGACAGGAGATATTTTATTGAGTGTCGACTTCATCTGTAGTTCAGTGATGTAAACACCACTGGGGGACTCAAGGGGGCGCCAAGTCATATTCTACTGGTAGCAGCTTTAACTGTAAACCGTTGAGAGACTTTAAATCAGAACGGTTAATAAAGTGTTTTTGTGGACAGGGAAACTCCTGCAGGTCAACACTGGAGCCAAAGAACAACTGTTCTTCGAGGCGCCGCGAGGACGGAAACAAACCATCAACATGTCAGAGGTCAGAAGAGGTCAAACAGTTACACATCAAATCTCTGTCAGATGAAACACAGTGTCCATGGTTCCATCTCTTTATGCTCCATGTTGGTGATCTGTAAACACCCAGGTCACTGAGTCTGGTGACCTTTGACCCTCACAGTTTGATAAAAACATGACCTGATACATGGAAACATTGATGTCTTGTCACATGGCTGTTGAGGAAATTGAACGTGCGGTGTTCCAATTACGGGACGTTCTGTCTGACAACAAGCCCGTAAGACGGCTCCAGAACAACGATGTTAACGATGTTAACGTCCTCAACTGAACAACTATGAATCTAGAAATCAGCTCTTCTCAGGTTCAAACCCCCAACCAGCTCCAGACCCTGACCCCTGACCCCTGACCTCCCTGTTGGGTTAGTTACAGTTGGTCGTGTGTTGTATAGTTTGATGAAGGTAAAGGTACAATCCACTGCTTTCTACACCTCATGACTTTATTTAATTGAGTAATGTGTGTTTGTCTGTGTGTGTGTGTGTGTGTGTGTGTGTGTGTGTCCAGTTTGAGAAGGTGGACTGGGCCAGCTGGACGTCGGTTCTGGGTCCGACCTGCGAGGGGATCTGGCCGACGCTCAGCTTCGTCAACGCCGCCTCCCTGACCAAGGACCGGAAGCTTCTGGCCACCGGAGACGACTTCGGCTTCCTGAAGCTCTTCAGCTACCCCTCCAGGGTCAGAGCCGCGCTTTTACTTTGAAACGCTATCAGCTGAGATCCTATCTTTACCGTTCTGCAGGTGAAATGTGGTTTACAGATGAGTCTTATCCAAGCAGGCTTCCTGTTGTCATCAAAGCTTAAGAGGGTTCGTTACATGAGGTTTCACTGCTCCATCGATTTAATTGGTCTTAATTTTCAGCATCAAGACAATAAAAACTAGAACATCTGAAAGAGTTTGTAGACTTACGCATCTTGTTACTCTTCTAGTAGTAAATTCTTTATTAACAGAATAAAACCCAGAGAGAAGAAACATCTTGTTTATATGTCGAGCATAAAAGATGAAGATAAAAACAAAGGACACTAAAAGCAGAAAAGACAATAGACAAAAATTAAAACACCATTAAATAAAATTAAATAAATTAAATAAGAATTTGAGACTTTTTAGACTTTTGTCTTTTGTTCAGTACATTTGGTTGATTGTCACTTTTATATGTGTGACTAAATAAACTCTGAACTCAGGGTCAGTTTGCCAAGTTTAAGAAGTACGTGGGTCACAGTGCCAACGTGACCAACATCCGCTGGTCCAATGACGACTCGGTGCTGCTGTCGGTGGGCGGGGCCGACACGGCGCTGATGATCTGGACCAGAGAGCCGCCGGGCCACAAGGAGAGCAAAGCCGTGGACAGCGAAGAGTCGGACGACGACGCCGAGGAGGACGGAGGTAACGCACCTCAAACTCCCAGCGTTCCCAACTGGGTCTGGAAAAGCATGAAAATTCATTTTACCATTTCCAGGTTTTGAAAAGTTTCAGAATGTAAAGAAACATCCCTCCAGAGTGAGAGCAGCTTAATTTACTTTGACACTTTGTCAAGTAAATTCTGACCTTACTAGGGAGCCGAACCAGGAGGGACTCGACTGATACCAACTAAACTAACAACAGATTGTTAAAATCACCTGGCAGCGATCACAAGACACATTTCTGTCTGTTTTGTTGAAAATGTAAAATAAAATAATCATTGAATAAATATCACGTCATTCTACGACATATAGTTGGTCATTTCCTTACATCAGTAATCTGTAATGGATTACAATAGGCAGAAGTGACGTCAACTTCCCTGTCGCTCCAGGAAGACCAACAGATATCATGTTGAGTGATCTTGAATTAAGAAATATTCAGTGCTGATAGTCTTTACAGTGATATTGGCTGTCTGGTAGAATCTCCCTGTAAGAGAGTCGCTGTGTTTTCAGGGTACGACAGCGACGTCGCCCGAGAGAAGACGGTCGACTACGTGACCAAGATCTACTCAGCCAGCATCAGGAACATGACAGGAACCAAACCTCACCTGCAGCACAAGGAGCTTCCCGTGGAGGAGAGGTATGAAGTCACACCAGTACTCTGATTACTGGAGTACTCAGATTAAGGCAGTATTTCTATTACAACATGTCCATGGTTCCATGTTTACATGATTGATTTAATAATCTCCATGTCTCTGAGTCTGGTGACCTTCGACCTGATAGATGGAAAGACTGATCAGTTAACCAGGTTATGGTTTCTGATTATGACCTCAGCTGGTTAAACCAACCAGATGAAGGTGTTCACATGTTTCACCTTACCAGGTTAACACTGAATTATTAGTGTGTATGGAAACAAGCTCAATGAATAACAGGCTTTGCGTTGGTTTAGTTTGTTTTCACCTCCTTGTGGTTGTGTCGGCCTGCAGGCCTCCTGTGAGCCGAGCTGCACCCCTGCCAGAGAAGCTGCTGAGGAACAACGTCACCAAGAAGAAGAAAGTGGTCGAGGTTGGTTGGTCCTCCACATCCACACCAGCATCGCTAGTTCAGTCGACCAACGTTTCACTTTAGTTTGAAAACTTGAGCGTAAAAAACATTTGAAGAGCTCAATCTCAAAATGCATCTGTAAAAGACTCACTAAACTCATTTTGTCACAGAGGTGTTGTTTTTATTTCATTTTTGATTGAACCATTTTTGCATTGCAGTTATTTACCGTCTTTTTTAAAGTGACTTCAAATAATCTTCAATCCAAATCACAACATTACAAGCCACCAGCAGTCCAAGGTTAGAAGTTCTTATCCAGCAGTACGTCTGGACCTGCTGAAGGTTCCTCCAGACTCACCAGGCTTCATGGCTGGTTTCTAATTGTTCTATTTCCTTGTGGTTTGTAGGAGCTGCTGCTGGAGCACATCTTCGGTTACAGGGGCTTCGACTGTCGAAACAACCTGCATTACCTCAACGACGGAGGCGACATCATCTTCCATACTGCCGCCGCCGTCGTCATACAGAACCTCTCCACTGGTCGGTAGCAGGATCAGCTGTCACAGAGTGTTCAGTGGGCTGTTAGGGCATTTTTTATTATTACTATTACTTACTATTATTATTAGTAGTAGTAATATTTAAGCTCTACTTTTTAAACCAAATGATTTCCATACTTGCCGTTGCCTTGTACACAGGGCCGGCTTCTACCCTGAATAACTTTCTTCATATTTTTCGGAAGTAAATTCTAATATTTATTATCAAAATATTTTTTAGAGACTAGCCCATCTCAACTTGGTCTTGGACCTGTACCTTACTGCTTTCATTATTATTAATTTGTTTGTTGGGATTCCAATATGGTTTCTGACTTTTGCTGAGTCAGTCTTAACAAGCTCCGGATCTTAATGAGCTCTGGGTCTTAATGAGCTCTGGGTCTTAATGAGCTCTGGGCCTTAATGAGCTCTGGGCCTTAACAGGCCTTAATGGAGCCAGCAGTACCAGTCTTCCTTTATTACAGCTGATTGGCTGATGATATACTTGTTTATGTTGTTGTTTTATTTTACCTCACTTTGTAAGAATGTTACTGCTTAAAAATGTTATACTTTACTATCAGTAGTCATAATAACAGTTGTAGCAGTAGTGGTAATATTTTAAACATATTATTATAAAATCTATCATGTTATTAGTAGTAGTAGCAGTATTAACAGTAGTAGTAGTAGTTATAGTCGTAGAAGTAGTAGTAGTAGTAATATAAGTAGTAGTAGTAGTAGTAGTAGTAATATTAGTAGTAGTAGTAGTAGTAGTAGTTGTGATGGTGAAGTCTCATTTCCTGTTTCCTGTCCTGACAGGAACTCAGAGTTTTTACCTGGAGCACACCGATGACATTCTCTGTCTGACTGTCAATCAACACCCCAAATACCAGAACGTCATCGCTACCGGACAGATCGGTGGGTTGGAGAACACAAACTGTGATTGGACGCCACTAAACTCATCCACGTCGCTTTAGGAAGCTTCTGTTTAAGCCAGCACTGATGTGTACTGAGATCAGTAGTGACCTGAGATCAGTCAGTAGAAAGGATCTGATAGTACTTTACTTTACAATCATCCCACTGTATTAACCTATGGAAAGGTATTGTACACAGTAATAATGTGTTACTGCTGTGTTAGTACAAGCTGCTTACTGACCACAATGTTATTCCATTTATCTCACACTAGTACTAACACAGTGCTACTGTATAGTTACAATACTTTTCCATAGAGAAATACACACTAGTGTTACACTAGTACAGGTCATTGTGAAGTACAGTGTTGTCTCATGTTTGAATTCAAATCCAGTCAGATCAGGTGAAGAGCGGCCTCATACACCTCATCTGTGCTGACACATCAATAATGATTTATTGAATTAATATTTTTTCCACATTTATTTCTGTATAACAATTATTGATCACTAACACTGTCGGGCAATAACAGACAGACATTTCTCATTGGCCAACATGTACTGAATTTAGATTTTTGATTTGATTCATTTGAAGACGATAAAAACACAATAACTAAACTCAAGAGCATGTCACAGTGAAGTCAAGTGTTTGTAGAGACGACAAGGCAGGTTAGCAAAAAATAGAAATACAAACTCAATATCAATATCTGCAACATCACATTGTTGGTGACACTGGTTCAGACAGGGTAACAGGCTAACCTAGCATCACAGTACAAAGTGCCACACAAAGGAACAACACAACCTTCTCTGTGTATATATAGATATAGAGATTCAGGGTTCATAAAATCACAATGTGCCATGGTAAATCAGTGCAGAGTTGTACTATAGTGCGCCACTTTCCCATGCATGAAAATGGCCTCCTTTTGCCCATTGCACTTATTTTCTTTCCACTGCTTCCTCATTCTGTCGTCACCTCCACCCATCACAGGCGACCTCACAGACCTGTCAGGTAAGACCTGCTGTTTCTTCCTCGGGTCACTTTTCTTTTACTCTGCTATCAGACATGGCTAACCCATTTCCAGACACAACACAACACAATTTATGCTGAAATAAATCTGGGGGAAAGTGTTTAATGGTTTGATTCGTTCACTCATGTCCTGCGTTGTGTAGAGGCTGAAGTTTGTGGTGAGTATCAGCAGTGAGGATCCTGTTCAGATCTAGTCTAGCTGTCCTGTTTCTAGCTCGCCTCCCCACCACAATGTCTGTCCAGAGACCCTAAAGCAAGTCGGACTCAGAACAAAGCCTTGCTTAGCACCTCTTAGCATGCTAACTAGCCAAGCTAGCCTGGGTGGTACTGTATGTGGTGTATGTATATGGTAAGGCTGATTCAGAGTCTGCTTTTACAAGCAAGTTGTAATAGAAACTAGATTTCTATCTATTGATATAGATGATGGTTTCAGAGCATGAACTCCAACCCAGCTTTGATATCTTAGCACAGGAATGTCAGGCATGACACACTGTTCCTTATTTGCTCGATAGAAGTGATCCTGTAATATTAACCCTCTAAGGCTGCGATCACACAGGACGCTTCTTGGAAGCTGCCTGCACCTTAATTTAACTTATTTTGAATGATTTGTTGAGGCGGTGCGTCTCGTGTTGGACAGCTCGTTCTGTGGTGCTGGTCAAGAATAGAAACGGTCTGTAGTGAGACATCTGGTAGCTAACGCTATTAGACAGATGTTGTCAACCTTGATGTATGTAACACTCCTTGCGCCCTTTGACCTCTTGCTCTCTCTGTTACCTGCTCAAACAGGAAGACGCTTCCCATGTGATCACAGCCCAAGGTGTTAATAACATTTGCTGTAGATGTGATGATGCAGGGTGGATAGAAAAATAAGTTTTGCTTTTTCCAACTCTGAATCAAAAACGTCACTTACCAATCCTGCTCTGCTGAAACAGCATGTCAGTACCAGGCCTTTAGTGCTTTACATTTTACCAATACGGAAATAGTGATTGATCCGTACATTGAACTAGTGAATGATGTCTATTGATTGGTAGCTGCCTATCTCCTCCCTTAACTTCTGAAGCCTAACCCTTCTTCCCTCACTCAGCGTCTTGGTTCCTTGGTTCCTTTAGGTCCTTGGTTGTTTGGTTCCCTGTTCCCTCCATTTTTTTTCATTTCTCAGTCCCTCTGTCCCTTGGTTCCTTGGTTCCTTGGCTCCCTTAGTTCCTCAGGTCCTTGATTCCTTGGCTCCCTGGTTCCTTGGTTCGTTGCGTCCTTGGTTCCTCAGTTCCTTGGGTGCTTGGTCCCTTGGTCCTTGGATTTGTTGGTTCCTCATTTCCTTGGGTTCTTGGTTCCTTACTTTCTCTTGACTGCTTAGTGCCTTGGTTCCTTGGTCCTTTGGTTCCTTGGTCCTTTGGCTCCTTGGCTCCTTGGTTCCTATGGTTGTGTTCTCTTCTCACAGGCCTTGCTCCGTCTATCCATGTGTGGGACGCCATGACCAAGCAGACCCTGTCCATCCTCCGCTGTTCCCACGCCAAGGGTGTCGGCTACGTCAACTTCAGCGCCACGGGGAAGCTGCTGCTGTCTGTGGGCGTGGAACCTGAACACACCATCACAGTGTGGAGATGGCAGGAAGGTAGCTGGGTTTCTCTTATTCCCAGCCTCCAATCAGCTGAGATTCGATGGTTATTTGAAAAAGCTAGCTTCCTAAACATGCTTTTTGGAGCATCTTCACATATTTAATATTTACATTTTAGGCATTTAGCTGATACTGTTATCCAAAGCGTCTTACACTACAACAGCAGACTGCTGAGCATTAACAGAAACAGATGCATTGTGGGAAGCACTGGGCTGTTGCAAGGAGACCATTGAAAACCTGTTTGAAGCGCAGTGCTCTTTTGATAAAAGTAGAAATACATTTTTACTTCTTAAGGCATGTTAAGGTCTCAGCAGCAGCAGCGCCTTCTTTCCATTGACAATAAGGAAAAAAGGTGGAGAGAAGTTCCTGGAGGACACACTTACTGTTAAGATAAAATAACATGAAACTTTAATGATCCTTGTGAGGAAATTGGGTCACTGCAGCAGCAGAAAAGTATAATAGAATAATAATAAGAATATACCAGAATGACCTTTAACCTTCCTCCAGGCACCAAGGTGACCAGTAAGGGCAGCCATGCTGAGCGGATCTTTGTGGTGGAGTTCAGGCCAGACTCTGACACCCAGTTTGTGTCGGTGGGAATCAAACACATCAAGTTCTGGACGCTGGTCGGAGGTTCGCTGATGTACAAGAAGGGAGTGATCGGCTCGGTGGAGGACGGCCGCATGCAGACCATGCTGTCTGTGGCTTTTGGTGCCGTAAGTCTACCAGCCTGGTCACGGGATGATTCATGGACTATAAAAAGAAATGTATATGTTTAATATTAGAATATACTATCGTATCTCTAATCCTTGTAATAAAGAACTGGTAATATATCTCAGAACTATATAGAAATATAACAGCAAAACTATGAACTATGTACAGTTCTGGCCAAGATTATGGGCAAATGATTATGATCAAAAAATAAGATGATTAAAATATTTTATGACTTAAAATTAAAAAAAACAATAAATAAATAAGAATAGAGCAAATATTAAACATAATGCAACCAGGAATTACAACTAGAACATATTAAGTAGAAATATAAGAGTCTGAATTACAACATGTAACAAAAAACAAGAGAAAATGAAAATGATGTACAATGTGAAATGATATAATGAATATAGAAATAATTTCAGTATTAAAATAAATGAAAAATATTTTCAGCATCAAGATATCTGCATTATATAACAAATGAGGATGTGTAAACAGGACGAGTGTCAAGAACTATTCACTCATCAAATATAAAACATACAAATATGCAATTTTTACAAATTGTTTTCATTGTTTTCCATTGCGTCTCTTCCAGAACAATCTGACGTTCACTGGTGCTATAAATGGAGACGTGTACGTATGGAGGGAGCACTTCCTGGTTCGGGTGGTGGCGAAGGCCCACAGCGGCCCGGTCTTCACCATGTACACCACGCTGAGGGACGGACTCATCGTCACCGGCGGGAAGGAACGGCCGTGAGTACGGAAAAATCACCGGACCTCTTCACAGGTCTGACACCGTGTGGGATTTTATGAAAGCTGCACTTGGCAATTTCACACGTTGGCAGCAAGAGGTAACTTCATTACCCAGAAACCCTGTGTGATTTAATTTGGACCAATAGGGTGAATCTACTGTCTCAGTTAGTGGGGATGAGACGCTCTGCTCATCACTTCCTGGTTCAGACTGGCTGGATTTTGTGTAAAGATCTTGCCTAGTGCAGCTTTAACCAAACCACAGAGCTCCTATGAAGACCTGGAAAGCCTGGAGAATGAATTTCCCAAGAATTTCCTTTGGCATTGTACAAAAATATGGAAAAGTATGGCCGTAAAGCAATCCAGCAGATTTCCCTCCAAATTGACCCGGTGGCCACAATGTAAAATGTAGAGTGAACCCTGATTCCTTATGTTACTGTATGTTTATATATATATGTGTGTGTGTGTGTGTGTGTGTGTGTGTGTGTGCGCGTGTGTATGTGTGTGTGGCAGGACTAAAGAGGGCGGGGCCGTCAAGCTGTGGGACCAGGAGATGAAGCGATGCAGGGCGTTCCAGCTTGAGACCGGCCAGCCAGTGGAGAACGTCAGATCCGTCTGCAGGGGGAAGGTGATTATTCAGTTCAGATTAGAAAATGTAAACGTCCTTAACGAGGTCAGAGGTCAGAGGTCAGTTACTGTGCAGCATCAACACAACAGTCAAGAGGACGAGTTCTCAATCAATCTATTATTATCGCATAAAACAAAGCATACTTAACAAGACAGCATCACTGTGCCGATCAATACTGAATGATGAACTTAAGGTGATGCTTTTTTTCAAAATGGAGATATATCATTTTGGGAATGAAGCCATTTCTGGTCACATGACTTTACAGTATCTTGCTCCCTCAATGCCACTCTTCATCTTGGACATTGTGACCCTTGTGAATCTGTTAATCCAGGGTAAAATCCTGGTGGGAACCAAAGACGGAGAGATCATTGAGGTTGGAGAGAAGAACGCCGCCTCCAACACCATGATCAACGGACACACTCAGGGAGGGATCTGGGGTTTGGCCACTCACCCCTTCAAAGACGTCTTCATCTCCGCCAGTGACGATGGCACCATCCGGATATGGGACCTAGCTGACAAGGTACAGACTTACAGACCCGGGGGGGGTGGTGGGCACGGGACTGGAGGTTGCTGCTTTGAATCCCAGGTGGGAAAAATCTGGACGTGAGCTGCTCAGTTACCAGTAGTACATGACTGTGGTTGTACTGGTCAGCTCCCAGTGGAACCAGTTTACTACTAGTTGTATTAGTCAGATCTCAGTGGAACTAGTAGTAGACTGGTTGTACTGGTCAGCTCCCAGCAGAACCAGTAGAGACTGTGGTTGAACAGGTCAGATCCCAGTAAAACCAGTAGGACACTGGTTGTACTGGTCAGATCCTGGGAAAACCTTCCCTGGAGTGATGAAGGTTTAAAATGAAAGATGCATGAACTAGATCTGTGGGATCTCTGATAATGGATCTAAAGGTTTTCTGATGCTGTTTATGTTAGAAACTCCTGAACAAGGTGAGTCTGGGTCATCCTGCCAAGTGCACCTCCTACAGCCCCAACGGAGAGATGGTGTCCATCGGCATGGAGAACGGAGAGTTCATTGTCCTGCTGGTCAACTCGCTCACCGTCTGGGGGAAGAAGAGAGACCGCAACGTCGCCATCCAGGACATCCGGTAGGACGGCAGATATCCACACCAGGCGCCATCAACTGGAGTCTGATGCTTGTGGTCGCCTGCACAAATCAGTCATTTTCTTCTCTTGTTTCTGTGTAGTAAATATATAACAAGGTTTTTTGTGCTGTTCAGGTTCAGCCCCGACAACCGCCTGCTGGCGGTGGGGTCAGTCGAGAGCGCCGTGGATTTCTACGATCTTTCTCTGGGCCCGGCACTCAACCGGATTGGCTACTGTAAGGACATCCCTGGCCTCGTCATCCAGATCGACTTCTCTGCTGACAGCAAGCAAATCCAGGTTCTACTGTCACTCTAATGAACTCTGAACACTATTATATTGGGATGACAGTGAGGCTCAGGCTCCGTCCACACTGAGACGTTTAAATTGAAAATGGTGTTTTGGTGTCTAGCGTTTTCGCTGTCCACACTAAACAACCAAGAACGCAGAGGGCATGCGCAGACCACTGGGGCCGGCCGCTTACACCTGGATCAAGTGACAATGTCTAGGAAATACAATACTGTGCAAATGTCACATGTAAAAAAATCTGTAAAGCAAAGATGCTTTCAAAAATAATGTAATGAAAAGTTTCTAAATATGTAAGCAAAGTAATGTAAAACACTAATGCAGAAAACAAAAAATAAACATCTAAGATATTTAGATTAAAAATCTAGGGTGGTTGAGACTTTTGCACAGTACTGTATGTATATTTCATGTATATCTCATGTATATCTCATGTTTATCTCATGCTATTGGAAATCATTCCAGATTAACAGCATCAGCTCAGTGATTATTCGTTTCCACCAGGTCTCCACCAGCAGCTACAGCCGGCAGGTCCACGAGGTTCCCTCAGGGAAGATCGTCACGGAGCAGTCCGTCGTAGAGAGGATCACCTGGGCTACCTGGACCAGGTGAGGCTATGATGGGGTAGCACTGCAATGCGATTCCTGTTATGTTGTCACACTTCCTCTGTCCTCACTTCCTGTCTGTCTCTATTGTTCATCTGACAAACAGATGAAATACTGAGGGAGACTAAACTGAACACTCTTTCACACAAATGATGGAATGTGTTGGTCCTAAGGTAGCACAGGGCTTAGAACACAAGGGAACCTACAGTAGGGCTTAGAACATGAGGGAACCTACAGTAGGGCTTAGGGAACATACTCTAGGGTTTAGGGAACATACTGTAGGGCTTAGGGAACATACTGTAGTGCTTAGGGAACATACTGTAGGGCTTAGGGAACATACTCTAGGGTTTAGGGAACATACTGTAGACCTTAAGGAACGTACTGTATACCTTAGGGAACATATTGTAGGGTTTAGGGAACATACTGTAGACCTTAAGGAATGTACTGTAGACCTTAGGGAACATACTGTAGACCTCAAGGAACATACTGCAGACCTTAGGGAACATGCTGTAGACCTTAGGGAACATATTGTAGGGTTTAGGGAACATACTATAGACCTTAGGGATCATACTGGAGACCTTAAGGAACGTACTGTAGACCTTAGGGAACATACTGTAGGGCTTAGGGAACATACTGTAGTGCTTAGGGAACATACTGTAGGGCTTAGGGAACATACTCTAGGGTTTAGGGAACATACTGTAGACCTTAAGGAACGTACTGTATACCTTAGGGAACATATTGTAGGGTTTAGGGAACATACTGTAGACCTTAAGGAATGTACTGTAGACCTTAGGGAACATACTGTAGACCTCAAGGAACATACTGCAGACCTTAGGGAACATGCTGTAGACCTTAGGGAACATATTGTAGGGTTTAGGGAACATACTATAGACCTTAGGGATCATACTGTAGACCTTAAGGAACGTACTGTAGACCTTAGGGAACATACTGTAGACCTTAGGGATCATACTGTAGACCTTAAGGAACGTACTGTAGACCTTAGGGAACATACTGTAGACCTTAGGGAACATACTGTAGACCTTAAGGAACGTACTGTAGACCTTAGGGAACATACTGTAGACCTTAAGGAACGTACCGTAGACCTTAGGGAATGTACTGTAGACCTTAGGGAACATACTGTAGACCTTAAGGAACATACTGTAGACCTTAGGGAATGTACTGTAGACCTTAGGGAACATATTGTAGGGTTTAGGGAACATACTGTAGACCTTAGGGAATGTACTGTAGACCTTAGGGAACATACTGTAGACCTTAAGGAACATACTGTAGACCTTAGGGAACATGCTGTAGACCTTAGGGAACATATTGTAGGGTTTAGGGAACATACTGTAGACCTTAGGGATCATACTGTAGGGTTTAGGGATCATACTGTAGACCTTAGGGAACATACTGTAGGGTTTAGGGAACATTCTGTAGACCTTAGGGAACATACTGTAGACCTTAGGGAACATACTGTAGACCTTAGGGATCATACTGTAGACCTTAGGGAACATACTGTAGGGCAGTGGTGCCCAACCCAGTCCTCAAGTGCCCCTTGTCCTGCAGGTCTTAGCTCCAGCTCTGCAGCTCTAACTTACTCAGGCACACCTGAACCAATTAGAGGCTTCACATTTTCATGATGATACTTGGTTCAGGTGTGCCTGAATAGAGCTGGAGTTAAGACCTGCAGGACAAGGGGCACTTGAGGACTGGGTTGGGCACCACTGCTGTAGGGTTTAGGGAACATATTGTAGACCTTAGGGAACATACTGTAGACCTTAGGGATCATACTGTAGGGTTTAGGGAACATATTGTAGACCTTAGGGAACATACTGTAGGGCTTAGGGAACATACTCTAGGGTTTAGGGAACATAATGTAGACCTTAAGGAACGTACTGTATACCTTAGGGAACATATTGTAGGGTTTAGGGAACATACTGTAGACCTTAAGGAATGTACTGTAGACCTTAGGGAACATACTGTAGACCTCAAGGAACATACTGCAGACCTTAGGGAACATGCTGTAGACCTTAGGGAACATATTGTAGGGTTTAGGGAACATACTATAGACCTTAGGGATCATACTGTAGACCTTAAGGAACGTACTGTAGACCTTAGGGAACATACTGTAGACCTTAAGGAACGTACTGTAGACCTTAGGGAACATACTGTAGACCTTAGGGATCATACTGTAGACCTTAGGGAACATACTGTAGGGTTTAGGGAACATTCTGTAGACCTTAGGGAACATACTGTAGACCTTAGGGAACATACTGTAGACCTTAGGGATCATACTGTAGACCTTAGGGAACATACTGTAGGGCAGTGGTGCCCAACCCAGTCCTCAAGTGCCCCTTGTCCTGCAGGTCTTAGCTCCAGCTCTGCAGCTCTAACTTACTCAGGCACACCTGAACCAATTAGAGGCTTCACATTTTCATGATGATACTTGGTTCAGGTGTGCCTGAATAGAGCTGGAGTTAAGACCTGCAGGACAAGGGGCACTTGAGGACTGGGTTGGGCACCACTGCTGTAGGGTTTAGGGAACATATTGTAGACCTTAGGGAACATACTGTAGACCTTAGGGATCATACTGTAGGGTTTAGGGAACATATTGTAGACCTTAGGGAACATACTGTAGACCTTAAGGATCATACTGTAGACCTTAGGGAACATACTGTAGACCTTAGGGATCATACTGTAGGGTTTAGGGAAGATCCTGTAGACCTTAGGGAACATACTGTAGACCTTAGAGATCATACTGTAGACCTTAGGGAACATACTGTAGACCTTAGGGAACATCTGAATCTTACCATCGGTTGTTCTTGCTTGTCCCTAGTGTCCTGGGCGATGAGGTTCTCGGTGTTTGGCCTCGTAACGCTGAGAAGGCTGATGTGAACTGTGCCAGTGTTTCTCACGCTGGCCTCAACCTGGTGACCGGAGACGACTTCGGCCTCGTGAAACTCTTTGATTTCCCATGCTCGGAAAAGTTTGTAAGTGATTTTCCTGTGAAATAAATCTTTTAGATTTTAGACCCTACAGTGTAACAGATGGGTCCTGAATAGATACAAGCAGGGCTGTGCTATTAATTTATTCATTATTTATTTCATGCAAAGCAGTAATTGAAAAATTCACCGTTGCTCATTCTCTCATTTATTCTGACATTTTTTCAGATTTTCTGACATTTTCGTCAAATTTATTCAATTAATTAATTTTAGGTATTGACAATATTCAGCAGAATCCCATGATGATTTTTGACAATTGTTTTTTAACTGATACTCAGAGTATCAGAGTCTTGTCTGTTGTGGTTATTGAACCTGTGACCTTTCAGTTACCAGATTTCTCTAACCGCTAAGCCACCCTGGCTCCTCTTTGTGTAACTGAGTAAATGTGTAACTGTAACTGTAACTTGGTGATCTTTTCCCAGGCGAAACACAAGCGGTACTTTGGTCACTCTGCTCATGTGACGAACATTCGCTTCTCCTGCGATGATAAGTACGTCGTCAGCGCCGGCGGCAGCGACTGCAGGTGAGTCGGAGGAGATGACGTCACCGTTCAGGTTTGGTTTGGATGAGTGTGTTTGCTTTCAGACACTGTCACTGTTCAAATATCAGGGTCAGTCCTCTGTTCCCTCTGCCCGGCGTCACATCAGTATTAGTTGGTTAAACTGAAGGGAACCATTTATTTCCAACAGTTTAAGTCTAAAATGTAAACAAAGTGTGTGTTATATAAGGAAACAACCAGCTGTAATAAATGCGTAAACTGATTTCAGGTCTGTTCCTTTTCTCCTCCATCCAGTTTATTTGTGTGGAAATGCCAGTGAGCTGTTGGAGTCTGAGGCTGAAGATCCAGATACAGATCTGAGCTGTTTGTCCTGAAATGCTGCATCCATCACTGCTAACACTTCGATCCCTTTACCTGGAAAAAAGACACTCCTGTCTGCTAATCGATCACAATGAATTCTCAAGTATTTAGCTGCAAATTAGGGTTCAGTGTCTTCCTGAAGGACGCAGGGTTGCTGATGGACTCACATTGGCTGTTGTGGGGGTTGAACCTGTGACTTTTCCGTTATGGGACGGCCTCTCTTAAGCCCCTCAAACTGAAGTTAACGGTACTGTCTTTTATTGTGGTGGTGTTGTGGGTTCTTCTTGCTCATGATCTTGTAACATATTGCATCTGTAGAGGTGAAGTCAGATGTGTTTTGTGTCAGATCTTTATCTTGCAGGTCTTTGTGTTAGCAGGTCTGTCACGTTGTTTTGTGTAGTTGTACAAAAAGAGCCAAAATATGAGAAAGAAGTGCAGTTTTACAATCCCATAACCTCAAAACACTAGTAGCTCTATCGTGTAGCCAATGTTTTTCAGTGTCATTAACTCCGTGGGTATGTGCCTTCCAATGAACTTACCAAACATTTGATAAGATATTATCGTGGTGCTACTACACGTGCTACTATAGGGCTTTTGCAATGGATGATGAATATTGTTTAACGTGTTTTTTTATTTTGTACTGTACGATAATGCAATCACATCTCTGAAGCTGTCTGGAAATGTTTCAGGGCATAAAGGGAAATTACAACCAAAACTGTTTGATGTTAGGCATTTAGCTGCTCTTATAGTCCACAGAGAGCAGGGAGGGTAGGTAGACACTTAAACAGGTCACCGGCTGTTGATGGACTCACATTGGCTGTTGCAGACATCAAACCTGTGACCTTTCTGGTGTCGGACGCCCTGCCGATTGTTTTAGTGACTGTTTTTAAAGCACTAGACAACCGCGCACGTTGGCAGCCCCAAGTGGTAGCAGGAGGTAGCTGTTTGAATTTTGAGGACTTCATTACCCAAAAATCCTTTCAGGTGATGTCAGTAAACGAAATGTCTTCTTCTGTTGCGAACCCGTAGTCGGAAGTGGTCCAGCTCAGAAAAACCAGGGGAGAAACATCCTGCTCCCCATGCAACAGCTAATGTTATGTTAATGATATTTAGCATTGTTAGCTAGCTAGGTAGCATACAACGCTACCAACTGTATGTCCAAATTTACATTTCCGAGTTTTATGTTTAACCATTTACCACAGAGGTGTTTTGATTTAAAGTCACACAATGCTAAAAATCAAACTTATGTGTATTTTGAGGATTATAAACATGTTAGCGTAATGCTGGTTAGCGTTTACAGTGTCTACCGTCACTTGGAAACCTTGAGGTTGAGAAATCTTGGAATTCTTAATTCTGACTTTTTCCTAGTAGGAAGTCAGAATCTCTGACTTTCCGACGTGTCTGGAACGCAGCGTCAGTGTGTGGTGGGAGGAGGTGGTGAGTCGGGACGCGCCGCTGCTGTTGGGACACTTTCAGGGTTTCTACGGTCATGAAAAACCTAGAAAAGTCATGGAATTAAAAAATGTCTTTCCAGGCCTGAACAAGTTCTGGAAAATAGAACATGTTCATGTAGTTTAGAAACATGATGTGAACGTGTTGCTGATCTTTTCCTCCAACCAGTGAAGTGTTGAATGTTCCAGCTTGGCTGCTTGTTGATCCACTTCAGATCAGAAATGTCCTGATAGTTTCGGTCCTAAGAGATAGTTGGAGCAGAAATAAGACCTGGAACAGAGACTTTGATCGATACTGGTCCTGGAGATGCTGCTGGAGGTCCTGGACTAGTCCTGGAAAAGGTGTAGAAACCCTGAAGTTTAGATTTCTATCTTCAGTCTGGATCGGTCACTTCCTGTGTGGAGAAGATTTCCCACCAGTGACCAAACCGACACCAAGATCTAATCTGAACCAATAGGGTGAATCTACGGTCTGTTAGTGGGGATGGGACGCTCTGCTCTGCTGCAGCATCACTTCCTGGTTCAGACTGAGAAGACGACTGGAGCAAATTTAAAGAAATTAAGTTATTGAACTTTCTGATGTTTGATGTTTGACTGACAGAACCTGAAGGCCTCATCCTGAAGACATCAGTCTGTCATTTAATTAGAAAAGATGTTGTACATAATATATGAAGAGTTTGATTCCACCATTTGAAAAGTGTTAACTCTCCTCTTACAACATGATAGCACAAAACTAACGATGGTACTTTTTAAAGGATAGTTGGGAGCTGAAGTGGTTGACTAGATGAGATCCTGACTGGATCCTCCAGACTGTAGAGATACTGAAGGATGAACTGAAATATTTTTGGATATAAAAATGGATAAATATATATATATATAGGAACTTCATCAAAATGTCCCCCAGAAATGTGGTTGAAATAATGTAGTAAATAATTCAACATTGACCGTTCTGGTTCTGTTTGTGTAGCAGGAGGATTATTTGGTTTGATGAAGGATTCCTGTTGTTGCTGTTGGATCTTCTGATGGTGTTTTCTTGCTGTTCCTCCACCCAGGTCGGAATTCACTAGAACTCAAAATATCAGCTCAGGGAACTGAAGCGCCACCAGACGGACGCTGGTGGAGTTTGGTTGTGTGATGAGTTAGTCTTGTTCACCAGCCGGTAACCAACCAGGACGTTTATTCTGATTAAAGTTGATCTGTCTGGTAGAACTGGTGACTCCGGTCGATGGATGAAAACGTTTCCTGCCCGTCATGTTTGCTTCTTTAATAATCATACGATCATATTTCTCATGGTAAAAGATGTTTTTGGATTTTGAAGAAGTTAAAACTGAATTGACTCAACCAGGACAGGAAACCGACCGACTGGCTGGTAAATCCTAAAACCCACCAACCAACTAGATGTTGAAGAGAATCAGACATGATGGTTGAGCTGGAGAGACTAACTACCAGACACATTCACCAGTAGTGGACTAGTCTGCTGGTAAATGACTAGTAGCTGCTGGTCATTTCCCAGTCTGACCTTATCCATTAACATGATAAAACATTTTATTCCCTGCGACCAAATTGCACCTGAGTTTGTTTTTTGAAGTTCCAGCTGGTTGAGGTGCGTTTGGTTTCACCTCACATGACTTGTCTTACTCTACAGATGAAGCTCCTGCTGTTTCCAACACTGATAAAAGGTCATGTTCAACATCTGTGTGTCTAGTTTGAGTCAGTAACATGTTTGTTATTAAAGGTGTTTTTACTGTCCCACTGGTCACCGATAGAGGTCGATAGAGGTCATAGATTACTTAATGCTGTCTCAATAAAATAACCCCCCCCCCACCCCATCAAATAAAACTGCCTTTCTCTCTCTAACTGATATCCTATTGGTTTACACCATCGGCCACTTCTGACTCATCCCTGCATTATGTCCCGCCCCCACATCCTGTTTCAACAGGAAATACATCAAATTAAGGAAGCAAGATGATCTCCAAATGTTTCCTTGTGACTTTAATATCTGAAGGGTTGAAAAAAACTTGAATGTGTGTCTCCCCAAACTAGACACTGATTTGTTGAAGCTGACTCGTTCTTTTTCAGACTAAATGATTCCAAATGTGACGGACAGCTGTCTTGGCCAATAGATGACTGGACAGCAGAGTTTAGTTTTGTACATGTTTACAGTGAAAAGTAAGGCATGGGCTTGTCTGTGGTTCTACGTGTCTGTGGTGATTTAACAGTGAACTGCTGTCTGTACCTGCTGATGACCAGTAAACGAGCAGTTTGAAACCAGTTGGTGACGAATCGTCATTTCTTCATCTTCTTCATCATTTTCATCATTGGCCCGTGACCATTTTCATGCCAAACACTTTCAAAAAGTATTTAATTTATTATTCCAAATAACAACAAAAATAATTATTATCATAATAATAATAATATCCTGTGTTTTAATGGAGGGTTGTAGTGACCATGATTTCCACCCTGACAAGAATAAAATTCTGGGGGAAAAACTGAATACTGGGATTTTCTTTCTGAATTTCTTAGCATGAAAACGGTCAAATTTATAGATATTTATAGAATATTGCCACAAAATATCGGCTATCAGCAACTTAAATAAAAAAGAAAAATATTGGTGTATCAATTTTTAGGTCAAATTAAACGTGTAACAATTAACAAGGTAGAACATACTAAGATTAAAACACAGAAAAGACTAAATGACCAGAGGGTTTACATTACAAATAACAGGATAATTATGTAGACAATAAATTTAAAAGTAGTTGAATAACGCAGATATTTTATAGATCATTCACAAATTCATATCAGTAGGTAATAGATTCAATTTAATTTTCCAGAACAATAATAAATACATGAAAAAGGGTCTTTATGCTCATGAATTTAGATCTGTGAATGAAAACTTTCACGATAAAATAAACTAATTTACTATACATTGGTTAATTGGGTGGGAGTCAGTAAAGTAACAACAAGATAAAGTAAGATATCATATTTTCACCCATTTTGTCATTCAAAAACGTTTTACATTTATCCAGAAAAGTTCACTATATCTAAAATTAAAGAGCAGGTGTTCTATAGTTCCATTGAACAGATACATTTATTTTTTTAATTGTATTTTATTTTATTTATTATATTTATTTTATCCAGTACTTCCACTCCAGTCCGAAAGGAGGCGGTGTCACACACAGAGCACCCCGGCCTGCTAACTGTCATGGCGGCTCCCTGTCGCAGGTTTATTTCATGGTGACAGTTAGCTACAGCTGAACTTGTCCTTGTTTCAGAATGAGGTGAAATACAACACAACGTTTCAAGGTGAGAGATTATACCCGACTAGATCTCCCGTTTGTCTGAAACGTCATTATTATTTCATGTCAGTTGTGTTTTACGGTTTGAGGAGAAAGTTCTAGCTTCGCTGATCCGTCCCCTTCCCTGACAACTTAATACTGGTGATGATACCAGGCAGAACATAACGTATTGGTCTTTTCTGAACCGGAACATTTCACTGGTAATCCACCAAGCAGCTCTCATTTCAACTGGTATACTTGTTTCTGCTGTTCAAGCCTCGTCCACCGACCTAACGTAGTTACACCGTGAACTAAGCGGTGCTCGGTAGATTCTCTTCATGCCGAATTCACCATGAGACCCTCGAGGCTCTTCTGTCGGGGTCTACGGAGTGTGTACTTTGCCGATAAGCAAGGCAGCATTGATTTGCCAGATTTGTGAATGGAGTGTGGCGTTACCTTCTCTCCGTACAGAGAGAACGGGAGTATGGGGGTTAGCTTTGCCCGTTCCATAACTACTACAATGTGAAACCATTATCTGGTATTATTTGTTTAAGAGGAAAAAAACACTTAGTATTTATTTAGTATTTATTTGCAATTAATTAATTTAGTCGCAGGTAAGATCCAAGGTCCCAACAAAGCAAGTCAATATAATCTAATCGGTTTATAAAAGGTACACATTCTGTATGAACCTTCAGCTCGAGCTGGTAATATCCCAGTCTGTCTGTGATGACGTCCTCCCGTGTTTGTGTTGACAACTAACATAGTAGTACAGTACATACTGACACCTGGGACAGGGATACCACTACTAGTACTACTACTGCATCTACTAGTATTACCAGCTACTATATTGGTCTACTGTGTGCTGGGTCAGTGTTCATGTACTGGATGTTCCTTCCAGGTATGAATGTGATGGCGTCTCTGGCACGGCGGGCCAGGCTGCTCGTCCATGCCGACCCAGCGCTGGTCAGCAGCTTCCTGTCCTCCACCCTCCTCTGTCCAGCCCGATGCTCCACCCCTCCACTCATCTACCAACACACCAGGACCCTCGCTGCCAAACCGGTGACTTGAGGCTTTATTTAGTTTGGTTTGTCTGTTTGGTAGAGGGGAAATGTTCAGGGCAGCGTGAGCGCCTTCTTGAAGAGATTTCACTTTTCTCTGGCTTTAAAGGTTTTTATTCATTTTTCATGGTTTTGTTTGGCTCTGGCTGAGGTTGAGGATAATGATGTTTTGCAAATGTAGTTCAGTTAAATTTTAAACTGAATGAATGTGAAGACTAAGTCCTCGCAGTGCTGGACCCTGATTGGCCGACAACACCAGCTCTTCTAAATCAAATGAGGTCAACCTGCTGACTGGAGGCTTTCCAGTTCAGATGCTGCAAACTGGCCTGATTGGATGGATTTCAGGAAGTCTTTAGTGAGGGAGCCAATCAGGACCAAGTTTTGAAGTTAGTCTGAAACTGCCTGAGCTCTAATATGTCTTTCTAACAACATATTACAATTTTTGTCCTCCATGATGAAATTGGGTGGTGGAGGATCTCTCCTTCCAGATTTTCAAAGATTTTCAAAATTACACTGGTTAGCCCAAAGGTGGCGGTAAATTACCGATCAAAACAAGGTGACATTTATTACTGGCTGCCTAATTCAGTGGGGGTGACACGTTTACGTTTACTGCTGCTTTGTTTAATGTGCTGTGATGTGTTTCCAGGTCAAAGGTCAGAAGAAGGTTCAGAAGAGCCAGAAGGTCAAACCGAAAACCAATAAACAGGAAGTGGAGATCAGACAGCGGATGACAGTGGAAGCTCTCGCTCAGGCCATGAACAAAGACTTTGGTAAGAGATCACGGGAACAGGGGATCTTAAAAAGTCTTAAAATAATCTTTAAGTATTAAAATGACTTAAATCCAGTTATTACTTATTTCTTAGTGCTGCATGAATCCAGAACAGGGTTAGGAGAACGATATCATCCTATCTGCTTTACTAATCACAGTTGGACTTCATGACCCTTAACTATTCATTTCTTGGCTTCATTTTTCTATGTCTGTGACTAAATTTCCAACTGTACTTTACTGTACATGGTGAGAACCAGCATCCCTGTCTCCAAATGCACATCCAGAGCCTTCAGCATTTCAGAACAGATCCCTGCTCAGTCACCGAATGGTTTTCCAGAACCTCTTTGAGGCCGCTCCGTAGCTTCTCCATGACATTACAGCCATTTAGCAGACGCTTTTATCCAAAGCGACTTACAAAGGTGATACACTATGGTTGACACTATGTGGGGATCGAACCCACAACCCTGAGACTGAGAGTCTCATGCTCTACCGACACCCTGACCCAGCTGCAGCCTTTTTGGCCTGCTGGTACCTCTTCTGAATCAGGAGTCCTCATGTGGGCCTGGTTGGCATGGACTCTTTTGATTGCTTGGAAACGTGTGGAAGGCTCTTAGAACGGATTATTCTTTATGAAACATCCATCACAGTAGAGCCAAACCTCAACAACAACATGTTTCAGTGGCCTTGTAGAGAAAAAGACCTGACAGGCTGAAACAAACTGTCCTCATTCGGAACAAGATGATCCAACTTGTACTGGGTTGATCACATGGACTGGACGCCTTACAAACACAATAACAGTCCTACCATCTGATGAAGACGCAGCCTGGATCTGATCTGAGTCCAGCTCCAATGCTGACTGGACACCGACAGTGAGGTCTCTCCTGTTATTGATTGATCCTCTGATCATGTCGATAGCGGCTCAGTGCTGCCGTCCTCCTGAGGCTGATAATACGTCTACTTCTCTTTCATCTAGTTTCATGTTGAACTGTTTCTTGTGTTTCTGCTGAAACAGCATTGACAGCGTTGATAGTTTCTTACCATGCTTTACTGTGATCAGTTCTTGTGACTCCACTGATGATGCTTCTGAAACTCATGAGAGCAACACTTCCATTTCGGACACCGCCGAGTTCCTCTTTTCCTCTTTTCCCTGGTTTACTTGAACACAACCGTTCAGTCTGCAGCCTTTTACGGTGTTGAACAGCGTTTACCTGCAAACCGGCTTCAACAGGCACGAGCATCCAATTTACCAACGATTGGCGTTCATCAAATATACACCTGTTCTACCAACAGATCAAGGTTTCCCACATTTCATGAATCCCACGTTGGTATTTTCTTACGCACATAAATACAACAAATTTACAAATAATTTACAAAAACTTTTCTGACTGAGGCCCAACGAGTGGAGCCAGTTGAGGTGATTTGGGAACCTGGTAAGGATGCCACCCCAGGCACCTCCCTTTAGAGGATTACCAGGCACGAATGACTGGGAGGAGATCCCAGCGAGCACCTGGGATCCCCAGAAGGAGCTGGAGATGTTCTTTGCTGTAAAGAACATCTGGGCTGCTCTGCTTGCCTTGTTGTCACCTCAACCCCGATCTGGATAAGTTGCTAAATGGATGGATGGATATACATTGTGAATAATGTGATCTTGTCCCTCAGATCATGTGTTTGAAGCTCTCCTCAACACGTCGGTGGATCTGGATTCCTTGGAGCCTGACTCTGTTCTGGAGGAGAAGTGGATCAAGGAGGTGGTGACCAGGTCGGGGATGAAGTTTAAATGGGCCAAACTGTCCGAGACCAAAGAGAGGGAGAACAAAGACGTTGAAAGAAGGTACATTTACTGAGGCCAGTCAACCCTCTAGTTTGGTTCATTGATCAGTATGTAAAAAAAAAAAAAAAAAATACCCCCTGTGGTAAAGATCTCAGAATAATGAATAAATTCAATAATTTACTTTCATCTCACCAAAGATTTTGTCGTAATAATAATAATGTTAATATTTGATTTGACTGGATGGCAATAGCACTCAGTAGTCACATACAACTATAATTCGGGTGTTTTTCTTGAAAGGAATGGTCCATGTCCATGAAGCTTTTAACATTACAGGAGACATATAAATAAATCCATATATGTTTATTAGTAGTAGCAGTAGCAAAGTCATGTTGAAATATTCCCTCTTACCTACATTAATACATTTGGTTTTTGAACTTTGAGTTGAGCATAAAGTTTAAAGTTCTCCAGTTCTGGTCTAGTTGAGATCTGATCTTCATCTTGTCCTACCAGACCTCCAGCAGACCCTGCCAGCCTGGTGTTGCGCCCCCCAGTGGTCACCATCATGGGCCATGTAGACCATGGGAAGACCACCCTGCTCGACAGTCTGAGGAAAAGCCAGATTGCCTCAATGGAGGCAGGAGGCATCACCCAGCACATAGGAGCCTTCCTCGGTAAGAACAAGAGACCTGGAAAAGATTGTTGTGGCGTGTCTGTGTTAACAGTGGTTGACAGTGATGGCTAGCTGACCAGATACTATGGTTAGCTAGCTAACATGTACAAAATCAATCAGATGTATCGGTGATTAAATGATCAGTCAGAAACAGACAGAAATGAACCATGAAGATTTCTGTTGGCTGAGAGCTGAGAGCTGATTTAGTTCTCTTGTTGTTTTACATTTAAAACCCTGTTTACTCTATTCCTTGTATATTCTATTCTTCTTTGTTGTATCCTGTTACTATTTGCTGCTGCTCCCCACTGGAGCATTAAGGTCCATCTTACTTAACTTCAAGGATTTGATAGAAGCCTCAAAACAACAGATTTCTCCCTCCAGTCCAGCTGCCTACAGGGGAGAAAATCACATTCCTGGATACTCCAGGTCACGCTGCCTTTTCCTCCATGAGGGCCCGCGGAGCCAACGCCACCGATATAGTCATCCTGGTTGTGGCGGCAGATGACGGTGTGATGAACCAGACAGTTGAATCCATTCAACACGCCAGAAGAGCCCAAGGTACTCCAGGATTCATCTAATACCTTCAGTACGGAAACACAGTTGTATTGTGGTTTGAATATGAGCTTCTGAAGGTCGACAAATCTTTTGGATCGAAGGTGATATTTTGTGTTGATGCTCAATATCTTGAAATTGTTTGGTAATGAAAACAGTCAAGTTTCCAGTATAGAGTGTTTGCCCCAGACGTTTATCCATGTCAGGGTGGAAAAGCCTTTGAAACAACATTTAGACCATAGGATAACTCTCCGTTGAAACCCAGACTGTTAGAGGCGGGTTATGTGCTGTGAGTTAGACGCCCCGGTCTAACGTAGGTGACCTGGTCACTAGTACAACACAAATGAATCGTCTTGTAGGAAGACTAGTTTGATTAGAACAAAGCACCCAGGTCCCAGATCCAAACAAGCCGCCTCTACAAGTCCCTGGACATTGACTGTGTGTTTCTACTGTGTTTCTACTGTGTTTCCAGTGCCGATCATCGTGGCGGTTAACAAGTGTGACAAGCATCAGGCGGATCCAGACCGGGTTCAGCAGGAGCTGCTGGCTCATGATGTGGTGTGTGAGCAGTTTGGAGGAGACGTCCAGGCCATCCAGGTCTCGGCTCTGAAGGTAAACAGACAGACGAACAGCCAATAGGAACCTCTTGTTTTTAATCTAGATTTTGGAACAGCCAATAGGAACCTCTTGTTTTTAATCTAGACTTTGGAACAGCCAATAGGAACCTCTTGTTTTTAATCTAGACTTTGGAACAGCCAATAGGAACCTGCCTGATGACCTCAAGCTACAATCCAGCTCATATTGAGTTAAAAGGTCTATGATATGCCTTATAGAAAACCATCCCTGCCTTAAAAGATGCTAAATGACCTCGTCTCTCTCAGACTTGTCTAGGTGAATAGATAGTAAGTCCATTGTAAAGTGTTACCCGCTGTGGTGTTGACAGGGGGACAACCTGCTGGCTCTGGCCGAGGCTACGGTGACGCTGGCCGAGGTTCTGGAGCTTAAGGCCGATCCGACCGGCCCCGTGGAGGGAACCGTCATCGAGAGCCGCACTGACAAAGGCAAAGGGTTGGTCACTTCCATTTACAGCTCCAGTTCAATCACAGGGAGGTCGAGTGTCCTAGTGGTTAGAGAGACTGTCCTTCAAACAGACCCAGGTTCAAACCCCACCTGACTGACCTCTGACCTCCCTGTGGAGAGGGGCAAGATAAAAGACTATTTCCTTACAGGGAGAAATAGAGGAGCTCAGTATTATTGATTTAAAGTGTTTTAAAGGATCCAGAGCCTAGACAGCTCCATCAGCCTGACCTGTTGAAGTGTCCTTGAACTGAACTCTTCCCTGCTTGGTCACTGTAAGTCTTACTGAATGTTCTCGGTCAGGCCTGTAACGTCAGCCATCGTCCAGCGGGGGACGCTAAAGAAGGGCTGTATTCTGGTGGCGGGGAAGACCTGGGCCAAAGTTCGCTTCCTGTTTGATGAAAACAGCCGAGCAGTGGCGGAGGCCGGGCCCAGTGCCGCCGTGGAGGTCGTAGGCTGGAAGGAACTGCCCTCCGCTGGGGACCAAATCCTGGAGGTGGAGTCAGAGGTGAGGTACCGCACGTCACAGGTTCGATCTCCGGAAAAGCCAGTGGCTTTATCCCTGTTTAGGGGTTTAAAGCTGCAGTCTGGCGGTGGGTTTTTTTGCTCAGTAGTTTTTGCCTCCAATTCCCATGAATCCTTCTTGTCGCTTTAGTGACATTGATGACCTACAGAAATTCATAAAAACCAAGCAACATGTTAGCTGCTAAGCTAACAATTTAACTATATGGTAACTGCACTGACATAGCTACCGCCAATATTCACACTGCTAATGATTGATAGAAATCAGAATCAATAACTGGCTGATGTCCTCTGCATCGGTCACCTGCTGTTCCTTGAGGTCTTTATATTAAGTAAAGGCAGTGCTGATATTTCTTCTTCTTTATTGTGCTGCTTATCACTCCTGTTTTACGTTGAGACTTTCCGAAGATCTAATTATTTTTCTTCCTCCTCCTGGCAGCAAAGAGCGAGGGAGGTGGTGGACTGGCGCTGCTATG
The DNA here is from genome assembly GCA_034670405.1 of Hoplostethus atlanticus. Taxonomy (NCBI): domain Eukaryota; kingdom Metazoa; phylum Chordata; class Actinopteri; order Trachichthyiformes; family Trachichthyidae; genus Hoplostethus; species Hoplostethus atlanticus. Next base: position 575,612 of record JAXDDX010000146.1, on the reverse strand, counting down.
AGGAGGAGCAGGAGAAACTGAAGGAGGAGCAGCAGGCCATCGAGGTCAAGCAGAAACATCACCAGGAGATCTACAGGAAGGAGAGGGAGGGTTTGGCCCACCTCAGCTGGAGGCAGAGGAAGTCGGCACTCTACAAAACCAATAAACTGAAAGCCGCCATGAGACCCAGTGAGAGAGTAGAGAGACAGGAGCTCGCTCTGCCACTCATCATCAAAGGTAAAAGAATCACTGGTGACATGGACCCTGTTTACCCCTGGTACCATGTTCTGGATCTTAGGCATGTGAATGCAAGGTGTAAAGGTGTTTTGGGTCGGCCAGGTTTCCTCCGTCCAGGTGGTGTCTACCTTAGGGATGCAGTCAGAACTCGTCCTGAGAGTGTCTAAGGTAGAAACGTCACTGCGTCCTCTGGGGGGCGGGGTTAGCAGACAGCGGGGCGGGGTCTATGAATGACAGGAGATAATGGGCGTGTGCAGACTATGACGGTGTCTGAATATGGGAGGAGTATTCGCATCCTGAAGCCAAGAAGAAGTTGCATGGCAACGGCAGTGTGAGGCGACAGCGAAATTCAACAGTTGCTGCAGAATTAGACCAATATGAACTTCGTATCTGTTGCCTCCTGTTGGGGTAGAAGATGAAGGGAAAGTACAGTAACTTACCCCCAACTATAACCCTGCCTGCTTTGCCAAAAATGAGAGCCAATCACAATGCGACAGGATGACAGCGTGTGATCAGGTTGTTCTTTACCTGGCTAACGTATCCATACGCAGATCAGTTTTAATACCAGGTACTAATTCATTTGGTGCAGAGACATATTGACAAAACACTGAAGTACACTGTTACATACTAGCAGACATGACAATGATCATTAGCTATCACTTTGTTCATGTATTCCTTCCAAACTCCATAAGGTGACGTTGACGGGTCCGTGGAGGCCATCTTGAACATCCTGGACAGCTATGATGCCCATGACCAATGTCAGATGGAGGTGGTTCACTTCGGCATCGGAGACATCTCAGAAAACGACATCAGCATGGCGGAGACCTTCTCAGGTACAGCAGAACATCCAGATGATCACTAAGGAGGTGGAAACCAGACGGTTCTTTAGAAAAACAACATTAACAAACCAGGAAGGAGTACGATCTCTTTCATTAGGTTCACGGTCTTTCATTAATTCACTTTCTCCAGGTTCGATATACGGTTTCAACATCGCTGCCAACAAGCCCATCCAGCAGCTGGCCTCCAGGAAAGGCATCTCTCTCAAACTGCACAAGGTCATCTACAAGCTCATCGACGACCTGAAGGACGAACTGAGCAGCAAACTCCCTCCTCTGGTCACTGAGAACGTCCTGGGTAGGTAGAGTCAGACATCCACAAACTGCCTTCTCAACATTAAAACTGATCTGAAATCAGATTTCTCCAGCCATTCCATCAGGAATCACATGTATGCAGGTTTTCACTGACTGACAAAACCACCCAGTTCAGTGTGGACAAAGATCATAGATGGTAGTTGTCAACCAGGTAAAATGTGAACACAGAGAGTTAAGACTAAAGACTGAAGTTGGTTGTTCAGCTGGTTTCTGTCCCTCTGCTTGTCCAGGCGAAGCGTCGGTCCTCGCCATGTTCGACGTCACTGTTGGCAAGAAGAAGGTTCCAGTAGCAGGATGCCGAGTCCAGAAGGGTCACCTGGACCGCCGGATGAAGTTCAGACTGATCCGTGGCCGGGACACCATCTGGGAAGGTAGGTTAGACACGAACCACCTGGGATGGAAAACTAGACCAGAACCACCAGGGGCCTGTTCCAGAAAGCGGGTTTAGTGAAAACTCTGAGTTTGGTAACCCTGAGATGAGGGAAACTCTGGGTTTTCCGTTCCAGAAAGAGAGGTAACTCAAACTCTGGCTCAGTTACCATGGTAACTGACTCTGTGAACCTAACCTGCTCGCTGGCAGGTTTTCTTGAACAAACCCTGACTTTCTCCCTGTCTCCTCCCTCTGCTGAACCTGAAGCAGCTGTCGGACATGGCGTGTCCTTTCCTCGTAACCTGATCGATATTCAAGCGGAAGTAATTCGCATAGCCTCACGTCGGGAGAGGATTTTGAGACCCCGATTAGATGTTCTATGTCCAGGATGGAAGAGCTGTCCGAGATATAATATGCCGTTTACACGTTCACGGATTAAGCTACCACCACCCCGAGCAGTCAAATAAAGACACCTTTCATTTGGTCTTCTTTATTTCCTACAAATACAAAAGCAACAGTTAGTATTTTTATATTGTTCCAACAACACATTTCACCTGTGACCATGCACCCACCTCTAACTTATGTTCCAGTAATTACATTTCTAGATCTGCCTTTCTAATTTGTCACCCCAAGTACACCATTTGAAGTATGTCTGGCCCAGACAGCTCAGTTGGTAGAGCATTAGACTCTCAGTCTCAGGGTTGTGGGTTCGATCCCCACATAGTGTAAACTATCACCTTTGTAAGTTGCTTTGGATAAAAGCGTCTGCTAAATGACTCTATTGTAATGTTTTTATATTTCATTTTCAGCTGCTGCCAAGAGCGCTTTGCGCCCGTGGGATTGCACCTAAATGAAAATATTTTTTTTCCAATACCATTCCACCACTTTCTCACATGTAGGTAATATTATAAGAAAGTGTGGTTAAATGTTAAATGAATACACTGCTGCATTCAAACGTACGCATTGACTCGGGCAGCGATTCTCTCCCACGGCAATTCCCTCTCCTTTACGACCCTTCTGCTTGCTGGTTGCCATGGTGAATCGTAGTATCGGACCTCCATTGATGATGGCTTTTTATTGTCGTCGCGCACGCGCTTAACTCAAGGTGAACATACTCAAAATTGATTGAACTAACTCAAATCAGCCGTTCTGGAACCGAAAACTCAGACTTTGCCATCTCGGAATGACTCAACTCAGAGTGCAGGGTTAGAGTTTGTTGAACCTGCTTCTTGGAACGGACCCCTGATTAATATTAATGTTTGTGATTGATGCTTTCTTCAAATCAAATCCCATTTATCTGTACAGCCCAGTACAGTGCAATAGATGCCGAGTTTGGGCAAGCAGCGTATACACATTGTAGAACAGTTTATTATGGTGGGGCATCACAGCAAACAGCAGCTCAGTCAGTGTCATCATAGGACTAGGAGACCACGCAGACGCCAACACTGGAAGCTCTTTAAAATATTTTTAATCTCTGGGACCTGGATGAATAAAACTTACCATGAGTCATTTACTATGTGTAGGTAGTTAGTATAGTTTTATACATACTAGGTATTTATTAGTTCAATCAAGTACTTCCTAGGTATTTGGAGGATTCTGGGATGCCAGAGTTCATACCTGCTCTCAGCCTCGTTTCACAACGGATGTTTAGACGTCAGTAATTACACAGCATGGCTGGAAAATCTCCACTAAAATGAGCCGTTGCTCGATGCCAGCATGTAGAGTCGAGGTCTGTCTTTCCCTGGTCGCCAGTAGAGGTCATAGATTACTTCATGCCCTTGTACTGTTTCCGGCAGGTTCCCTGACGGCGTTGAAGCACCATAAAGACGACGTCCAGGCGGTGAAGACGGGGATGGAGTGCGGTTTGTCTATCGACTCAGTCATCGTGGAGTTCAGACCTGGAGACGTGGTCGTCTGCTACGAGGAGGTCAACTCGCCACAGCTCATAACCTGGGACCCGGGGTTTTAACGAGATGTCGTTCAGAGATTACCCATGGTCCTCTGGGGCTGCCAGGGTTAGCGGTTCTATTCCCTGTCCAGTAACAGGAAGGTTAAAGTACTGAACCGCTGAATGGATTGAGTAGTGTCATGCCGATGCTTTGACTGAATGGATGTAAAGTGTAAATCTTGTTGCGTTGTAAATTAACGTCATACATTTTTTATGTACGTCAGATTTTATTTTTGCTTGACTCATTAATACATCAGGGACTGAAACACCATGAAACGTACCAAGGATGTTTCTTCCTTCGCTGCTTCCAGTCGACAAATCAAACGTTCAGCTCTGATCTACCTTCTTTAGACTAGATCGATATAACACTTTAACAGGTTTTAAATGTTATGACGAATTTATCTGGTTTTGTCCTCAAAGAAATTAACAATTTAATGTTAGTCCAGATTAACAGCCAAGTTACTCATCAGCTGTTTGAACTGTTAAAGGATAAAAAGTTGATTCAGACCAGGATGTTCCTCTGAAGGAAGAGTTTTGTTTTAATAAAAAACCTCTTCCCGTACAAGTTACACAACTAGGTTTACCAAGTCATCTTCCTTGTAAATGATGACACCCATTCACAGAAAAACAAAATGAGTAAAAACACAAACTCCTTTCATTTCTAATTGTGTAGATCCACATTCCCCTAAAAGAAACCTTCAGGGTAAAACTTTAACAAGTCAGAAAAATTAAAAAAAAACAATTTAAAACAAAAAAAACAACCTTTGTGTCCATTTTGGTACAAATTCTTCCGTGATGTCAGTGAACGTCTCCTGACAGCTGAAAACCTGTTTTACTGTCCAAATGGTGGAAATCATTTTGGAATCAAACTCCGTTTCCATCCAAGTATTTTTGTGTGAATTTGTTTGAGTGGGAAAAAACAATCTGATTATTGCGGCATTTCAAAAGTTGACATGGAAACCGGACCGAACCACGACCTTTCATCTCTTCTTGCCTTTGCTGGGTTTGGCCAGCAGCACCGGGTCGATCTGTTCTGGCTTCAGTCCTTTAATGGAGAAGAGTCGGGCAGCGCGCTCCGGCAGCGCTCCTCCGCACTTCAGCCCTCTGGACATCAGTTCCACCTTCAGGACCTCCAATCCCAGTTCCTCCAGTTCCTGTACGGAGCCCACAGCCTCCAGGTCTACTGGTGTGACTGGTCCATCCTGTCAGGAGGCGGAGACACAAACCAGCAACATGCAGGTTTGATAAAACAGCAGGGATGCCGTCTAGTCTACAGCTGATACGAAGAATGACCAGAATGAGCGAGGATGCACTCACCAGCTGCGGTGTGGTTGTGGACTCCACAGATGATCTGGAAGCTTCTGGATGTCTGGCCTGTTCTGCTTGACGGGGCTCTGGACTAGAGCTGCTGCCCGAATCAGGGGAAGAGCTGGAAGACCGAAGACAAGCAGCTTATTAAAACTACAGATTGAGACAAGTGGTACCTGGCAGCTTCATGAAGGTAGTGATGCTTAAAAATGTGCTCCGTTTGAATAAAGTTAAAATTGTTTTCATCTTGTGATTGAGACTTTTCTGCATGATGGTGGAGGAGGAAGAAGCTTGTGTTTAACATCTGGCCAGTTTGACAGGAAGTAGATTATCTCCAGAACCTGAGCAGAACTCAGAGGTTCTCCAGTTCAGGAAGCTGTCTGGAACCTTCCATCTGATCATCTCAGTATGTGCAGTGGAGTGTAATTAATCAATACTGCAATGTTGATAGTTTATCAACCACTGATAACTGGAGATCAGTTGTACCTGGTGGTGGGTGTTGGTTCTGACACGGTCTGGTCGGGTTCAGGTTCTGGTTCTGGTTCAGGTTCAGGTTCAGGTTCAGGTTCAGGTTCATCTGGAGCTCCACAGCTGGAGGCTGAGGTGGAGGGAGACTCTTGCTCAGCTTCATCATCTCCTTCCTCGTCCTCCTCTGAGCTAGCCAGCTCGTCCAGGTCACCAACACCCGTCCTACAAACAAGAAAACACAGTTAGACCTTTCTTTATCCGGACCAGTAAACCAGTCTCTACTGGTTCCACTGGGAGCTGTGACCTTTCACCTCCTTACTATTTGTTGTAATGTTGTGATCTGATCTGAAGCTGATTCTACTGTTGCTCTGGATACAGGATGTCTGAATTTCATCAAGTGAAATCTTAGACTTTCAGACTTTGGCTGCCAGAATGATTTTACAACTGAACTAAACATGAACCCGACTGTAGATCCATCAGAAAACAACAGGTGTTTCTGGGCCGAGTCTCACCACCACAACATTTTTAAGACATAAAACTGAAGACTTAAATCATGTAAACGTGAGGCCTCAAAAGGTTTTGAATCCAGTAAAATAAAGCAATTTAAGACTTTTCAGAACCTGAACACATGCTGGAAGAAGTCAGTCAGCTGAATGCCTGAAGCGCTCATATGGACCAACCAAACTGTCGACTCACCAGAAACATTTCTTCTTCTTCGTTGACCGTTGCGTTTTATCTGGATTTGGTCTTTTAGCGGCTCGTCCCTCCTCCACCTGCACCAGGCCGCTGGAGGAAGCCTGCATCCCTGAAACAGCAGATTGAGCAGTGGAGCTTCACACTGGGTTTCATTAAATCTGCTTACAAACTCCGACGAGAAGTGACCTTCAAATATACACAACATCTGGGAAATGTCCTGGGAGATTTTTATTTTTTAAAAACTGGCAGATAAGTTGCTCTGTATCGTACTACTCTATCACAGATTGACCCAATAATATTGAAATAAAATGTTTAAACCATGACAGAATCAAGCGGTGAATAAAAAAAAAAAAAAATTGAGAGGAGATGCCTCAGCACTTCTCACTTGTGGCGTTCCCCAAGTATCGATCCTAGGCCCCTTGTAGTTTCCCATTTACATGCTCCCTCTGGGTGGCATAGCAACTTTATGTCACCATAAACCCATTTAGCCTAAATCACCTTAAGGTTGTTCATCACATATTACGAGCTGGAGGTCCCAGAACTTCCTCCAACTGAAGGACAAAACATCTGAGAGGATTTTGGCCCCTCCGACTCCATCAGTCTCATTCTGGACAGTCTTGGTAACCTCTCAGTCCAGTCTAGCCTATTCAAGTGTTTAGTTTCAACCCTCAGGTAAAGAAGGTTGTTCAGGCATGTTCCCTCCAGCTAAAAAACATCTAGAATCGGATCCTGCCTTCATCTCATCACAGCTCAACTACTTTAGAAGGAAGAACTCCCTCAACTGACTGCAACTCAAAATGCTGCAGCCAGCCTGTTAACCAAGACCAAGACCATGTTACCCCAGTCTAGTTTCCTGTTCATTTAAAGATCTTAAATTAACCGTTTTACCTCCTTGTCTGTGAAGCACTGACTAACTAACTTTGTTTTGAAAGCACTATAATAACCAGACACTTTCACTGTTCACTAGATTTAGAATAGATTCAGACTCCATGATGCTCATGCCGGTAGAACCGTTGCCCAGTACCTTTCAGGACAGAGTCCTCCAGGCGTTCGGAGAGGTCGTGGCACTGCTGCTGGTACTCCGTGTCGGTGAACTGGTGTTTTGGCTCGGCCAGTTTCCTCTGCAGCCTCTCCAGACGCCGCTGCTCTTTCTCGGCTTCGCGCTCCGACTGTTTCTTCAGCCACTCGGCCATCCTGACCAAACAACCGCAAACTCAGGTTCAACACTTTACTGGCCCAGGATGGAAACAGATGCTTTCCCGTTTCACAACAAGCAGGTCGGATCGTCAGTTAGGGATTTCCTACGTTTCCCAGAATGCCGTGAACTTGTTCCATTTAGCTGAGCTAGCTTGGTATTGGACATTCTGTGGATATTGGTTTTCCTACTTTCAATAACTTGTAAAGGAAACTAATGGATATATTTGATTTACTGGCAATTTAATGAAGAATTCATCTATTTTCAGGGCTTGGATGAAGTTCAGACCATATTTTACACAGGAATGCAGGTCATTATCAAGGGTTCAATGTTTTCTCACAACTGTACATTTCCAGAACTTTGTAGAAACTCGGAGGAATTTGAAACCACTCTTACTCTTTCTCATGGTTGACGTCTCGGAGGCGTCGTCCACTCAGGTCTCTGCAGGCCTCGCGATTAGTGGTCTTCTCTATCTGAGCACCCAGAGCTCTGAGCATGGAGCCGAAACCTGAAACACACACACTTTATCGTTTTTCTCCTGGTGGTGCGTTCACAGCCAGCATGTTCTGGTGGGTTTATTAACCTCTCTAGCTGGTTGGTCTCCAGGTGAGAACAACAACATTCACCAAATAACTGACAAACAAGAGAACTTGGGAGCTTGCTTCAAAATAAAACCTCCACCATTTGATAAAAGTGAAACTGTAAAGTAAAAGATACTTGCATCAGTGTGATCTTTACTAAGATCTGTACTGTGATTCTTTTCATTAATTTCACAATTCTCAAGACAGTTTCAAGTTTCAAGACAACCAATAAAAGGGTGAATTCTATTTAGTAAATAAACACGTTCAGTGCGTTAGGAGGTTTTCCTCTGGACACAGGTGTGGCAGTTTGGGTTAAACTCGTTGGTCTTATACCGGACCTCCTTTCCCGGCACACAGCCGGGGCTCCAGGCGGTAAACAGCCCCGTGTTGGACCGGATCCTCCAGCGCCGACCGCCGTCCATTACTGGTGACGTAGAAATCCAGAGAAGGAAAACCCTGCAAAACATCCTCATGTTAACAGCTCAACAGTGTTCACTTCCACCAGACAACTGGATGTTTAGAACCGGACTCCAAGGGGTGGTGGCTACTAGTCCAGGTACCAGGTACTACTGGTCCAGGTACCAGGTACTACTAGTCCAGGTACCAGGTACTACTGGTCCAGGTACAGGCATATGGCACATAGCTCCAACAACATGACCTCAGACATTTTAGGAGTCGTTAGGAGCCACAGGTAAATTAGTTTGAGATGCATGACACCCTTCTAATGTACATGATGGAATAGTGGTCTGGGCTGGTTTTCATGGTCCAGGTCCCTTAGCTCCAGTGAAGGGAAATCTTAACTACAATACAACGACACCCCCGTGGACAAAGAGAGGTCCCTACTCCCTACAGAAATGGTTTGTGGAGATCGGTGTGGAAGAACCTGACTGTCCTGCACAGAGCCCTGACCTCAACCCATCCAACACCTCTGGGACTGCGAGCCAGACCTCATCGCCCAGCATCAGTACCGACCACTGATGCTGTTGTGGAGGCAGCTTCATTTTGATTGGTGCATACACGTGTGGATTTTTTCCTCATGGTACATGGAAATATAGTGCCAAAACCATTTGAAGTTTTGCGTCTCCACAACTTGAGATCCACACATGACTCACAAGACAGGATTTGTACTTGTCAGATGTGCACTAATCTTTTTTGATGTGCACACATTTGTTTTTTACATTTATGACTCTGAAAAAAACACGCTTACGTTGTGATTTCTGTGCACAAAACTTCATTCACATTTGTAACTCTCTAAAAACATTTGTAATGTATTGGCATCATATTCTCTACAGCAGCTTTAAAGTGACAGATTTCTAAGTAGAGTTTGACTCTTCTGTATTGGTGGTTCCGGTCCCGTGCCAGTGTTGGAGTTTAGTTATCCTTAGTTATAATTCTGTCCAAACAGAGCGACCCAGTTTAACCTGGTTAACGTTACCTAGTTAGCTGGCCGTATAGTTTGGTTAGCCGCTCTCTCTGGGCTAACGTTAGCTCGCAGATGTTAGCCGGCACCAAAACCATTTAAAGGAAACCCAAAGTAACTCCGGGATTATCTGAACACTCACCTTCCTGTTTAAGAAACTGTCAACCACGTCTCGGATACACGACCCAGCAGGGAAAGAGACGCTAGTAAAACTAAACAGCGAACCAGAGACGAACACCTCCATGTTGACTTCTTCTACTACTGCTGTGACTCCCCCGTTTTAGTTCCTGTTTCTTCTTCTTCTTCTTCTTCTTCTTCTTCTTCTTCTTCTTCTGCTTCTTCTTCTTCTGCTTCTTCTTCCTCGTCCTCCTCTGGGAGGAGAAGTCATCGTGTCGCCCTCTGCTGGCTGCCTTCAAAGCTCAGTGAAAATGCCAAGATTTCGTCAGAGGGAATCTGATATAAAATGAAATTAGTTACTTTAGAAACCCTGAAGTAAATGTGATCAATACATGGATATGACTTAATATGGAATGCAATATATAACTTAATATGTGTAAATGCCTGATATGTTTCATTCAATGTGTTGTGTATCTTCATCTTTAATATATTAAACCTAGGCAGACATAACCTTAAAACCTTTTTTATAGACTTGTTTCTGCGTGATTATCCTGTTGTCTTTACTATCTTTACTACTGCTGCACATCCTCTTAATAGTGTAATCAATACCTTTTCATGCTTTCATTCAGATTTCAAGTTAGCATGTTCTCTTTTACCCCATTCGTATTTATATTGTATTTTACTTTACTGTATCATATTACTATTTGCTGCAACAACCTGATTTCCACAGCGGATCTATAAGCGACCTCATATTTGATCTCATCTTATCTTATAATATTGTTTTTACTCTTTGTTCTCGTTGATTGACTTTGTGTGAATTCTGTTTTTTTAAGTATTATTGTTTACGTTGCGCTAACGTAAAGCCTTTCTCGTCGAGTCTTCGTCTCAGCCACCAGGGGGCGCCATGATGGTTTTCCTCCCTTACAACGATCAAGGAGGAAGTTTTCGCTGCTTGGCATTGTGGGACAGAATCAAGATGGCGGCCCTGTGTAAGGTTGTTTCCAGTCTGAGGACCGGAGCGTGTTTAAACGCTAAAAAGTCGCTGTATATTAGAAACTCCCTCTACAGCACAGACTCCACCGACCCGTCCGGAGGTACGGAGGGTGTCGGTCGCGACAAAGCCGGCGCAGAGAGACCGAGAACCGGCTTCGCTGCCGCGTTTGACCTGCAGTCGGACCTCTGGAGACGGGAGGAGGAGAGCGCCGGGAGGAGCAGCTCCTCCGCCGGGGACAAAACATCGTTCGCCTCGCTGCTGAGACGCTCTCCTCTCATCCAGATGGGACCGGCCAAGGACAAGATAGTCGTCGGTAAAATCTTCCACATCATCCAGGATGATTTGTACATCGATTTTGGCGCGAAATTCCACTGCGTGTGTAAACGACCGGCGGCGGACGGGGAGAAGTACCAGCGGGGCAGCAGGGTCCGTCTGCGGCTGGAGGACCTGGAGCTCACCGGCCGCTTCCTGGGAGCCACCACGGACACCACCCTGCTGGAGGCCCAGGCTGTGCTGCTGGGCCTGGTGGAGGGACGGGACCCCAGGGGGGGCAAAGAGACCCAGAACTGACTAACACGGGTCTGGAAAAATGAACGTGGTCATTTCCAGATCTTCAGAAGTTTTGAAAAAACTATTGTTCCCCTGATACACATGTTGTCATGTATTGTGTTTGTTGAGCAGAATAATGTTCAAACCTCCTGAACCCTGGACCGGAGGTCTGAGCAGACGGAGTTCTTGTTCTTCAGCAAATATTAAACTAATAAATGTCTTGTCTGCAGCGGTTTGTCTTCACTGGTGCCTCAACATGTTGACTTCCCTTCAGAAACTGGAGAACGAGCCTCTGATCTCACCGGGTTCCTACGGTCATGGAAAACCTGGACATGTCTCATTTCTCTCTTTCCCTGTTATCAGGATCATTCAGGCTTGCAGGGATATTTGCTCCATCTATTGTCAGGCTGCTGTGACCTCTGACCTCCTACTATTGGTTGTTTGTAATGTTGGTGATCTGGGACCTGAAGTTTATTCTGCTGTTGAGCTCAGTGGATCAGAATCAGATAAATGAGCTGAATGGATCTCAAAGTGCCGTCCAACGTCGTCTTCGCTGTGATGGTTCATTGATCTTTTTGTCATCAAGCCAACTTCAACACCGTTCAGATTTTAATGCCACGTGTCTGTTGACCAGTCTGTTTTCAACAGGCTGTGAACTGAATGTAATTCTATTTTCCTGAGTGGTTTTGAGAGTCGAACCACTGGTTTGTACAGAAAGTGAGTCGGGGGAATCATGGAGAGACGTTCTGAGTCACTGGTGGCTCGGTGTTGAGACCTGACGAGGCTTTGAATTCAGAACAGCTTTCTCTTTAACAGCTTTAAAAGTTATTTCATTCAGATCATAGGATCAGTGCTTGTGGGGACGGTGGCCCAGAGGTCAGAGGTCACCAGTTTGAATCCCAGAAAGAAACACTCCCTTCAACCAGCAGCCACCAGTAGAGACTGGTTGTACTGGTCAGTGTGAATGTGTAAACTGTGGATGTGAAGGGGGCGGAGCTTATTCACATGAAGGTCAAAATAAAGAGACATTATATTTTGGTTTTGTCCTTTAATCAAGACAGAGATGCTACATTCCTTTCCAGTGTTAATGCTGAGACTAGATACTGACTAGACCTGGACCTGGTTCAGTCCTGGACGTCGGCTGGAGCCTCAATCACATCTCACCTGTTGAATCTCTTCTTCTCTGGTGGAGGTTCAAGCACTTCTTAGTGGTTATACTAGTGATCGAAACCAGGTGATGTTTCTCTGTCAAGTTTCCATCAGTGGAAATGAGAATGAATGTTGTGATGTCATAATCAATAACCAATCAATAACCATAGGATCTGTCAGATGAGGTGTGATCAGGCGTCTTCAGTCATGCAGGGTTCAGGTTACAGCGCCCCCTGTCTGCAGCATGTTGCAGTTAGCTACTGCTGCTCCAGGTATTGAGGCAGTCGGGTTCAAAGAAGCAGCTGAGGAGTTTAGTGAGTAGTACTGTAGTATTATAGTACTGTAGTATTGTAGTACTGCAGGGTACCATGCTGTAGCCATACTGGTATGAGTGTGTTGGTGCGGCGTGTCACGTCTGCTACTGGACACTTTACTAAGTGATGACAGGTGGTGGTGTACCAGTATGGTACTGTAGTACTGGTACTGGACCAGTAGGACCAGTGATGCCTCAACATGGTACTTGTGCAGTGGAAAGTCTCTATGGTTATGTAGTTAGTAGTTGGGTAGGCTTCACTAGATGTCTAGTCATCACTAGTTGTAAGCTTCACTAGTCGTTAGGTCGTGTTCTGGTTGGGTTGAGGAGGTTGAGCAGCGTTGGAGGCACTTGGAGATGAACTGGTTGGATCTTCCTCCACTCTGGTTTCTACTTCCTTTCTGATCTTCACCTCCAGAGGGATCCAGACCGCCACGAACATCAACCACACATGGTCATGTAGAGCCACTGGGGGGAGGGATCATGTCAGGTCACACATTCACTTCATTAATAAGAATACAGTTAAAACCAGGACAGGAAACTAACTTTCTCATCCATTGGTCAAACTATTTTATTTATTTTATTTATTTAAAGTTGCTCTGTGTCTCATGTTACCATCAGTACATCACTAGTCCTACCTGCTGTAATGACTGTAAACCAGTGAGACCATGGAGACGACTGGTAGCCTCTATCACACCAGTGGTATTGTTACTAGATTCAAGATTCAAGATTCAAGAACTTTATTTGTCACATACACACACGGGGTGTGCAGTGAAATGAAAAAGTGGCAATGCTCAACGGGAATGTGCAAAGGGCAACAGTACACAGTATTTACAATAAAAGAACAACACAATATTTACAGTATTACAGTAAGAGCTCTTATATAAAAAAAAAAAACAACACAATATTTACAGTAAGAGCACTACAAAATTATAGTAATATGAGAAATATGAGAAATTGTATATATGTATATAAATTATGTGTAGTCATTACCTAAGTGTGTGTGTGTGTGTGTGTGTGTGTGTGTGTGTGTCCATAAGAGGGGCAGTGTGTGTGTCTTGGTGGGGGCCCTGGTGAGGTCAGAGTTCACAGTCCTGATGGCCTGAGGAAAGAAACTCCGTCTCAGTCTCTCTGTTTTTGCAGCGTGACTACGGAGGCGCTTGCCTGACCGCAGCAGCTGAAACAGTCCGTTGTTGGGGTGGTGAGGATCCTTCATGATCCTGCAGGCTCTGGTTCTGCACCTCCTGGTGTACAAGTCCTGCAGGGTGGGGAGTGTAATTCCAATAGTGCGCTCGGCCGAACGCACTACTCTCTGCAGAGCCTTCCTGTCCTGAGCGGAGCTGTTGCCAAACCAGGCAGTGATGCTTCCTGTCAGGATGCTCTCCACAGCTCCAGAGTAGAAGGACTGAAGGATCCTCCGGGAGACTTTGAATTTCCTCAGCTGCCTGAGGTGGTAAAGGCGCTGCCTCGCCTTTCTCACCAGAGTGTCAGTGTGTGTGGACCATGTCAGATCTTCGGTGATGTGGACTCCCAGGTATTTATACCTGCTCACCCTCTCCACAGTATTCCCATTAATCCCCAGTGGTGAGTACGTCCTCTGTTGTTGTGTCCTCCTAAAGTCCACAATCAGCTCCTTAGTTTTGGTGACATTCAAGAGGAGGCTGTTGTCCTGGCACCAGAGTGACAGATCAGCAACTTCCTCCAGGTAGGCCTTCTCGTCGTTGTTGGAGATCAGGCCCACCACCACTGTGTCATCCGCAAACTTAATGATGGTGTTGGAGCTGAACCTGGCCACACAGTCATGTGTGTACAGGGAGTACAGTAGGGGGCTGAGGACGCAACCCTGGGGGGATCCTGTGTTCAGGGTGAGGGGGTTGGAGGTGTGTCTACCCACCCTGACCACCTGGGGCCTGGCGGTCAGGAAGTCCAGGATCCAGGCACACAGGGGGGTGTTCAGTCCCAGCTCCATCAACTTGCCAGCCAGTCTGGTGGGGACTATGGTATTGAAAGCTGAACTATAGTCAATGAACAACAGTCTCACATAGCCCCCCTTCCGGCTGTCCAGATGAGAGAGTGTGGTGTGCAGTACCTGGGAGACAGCATCATCCGTGGATCTGTTGGGACGATAAGCAAACTGCAGCGGGTCCATGGAGCAAGGGAGGAAGGCGCAGATGTAGTCCTTAATCAGCCTCTCCAAGCATTTCATGACCACCGAGGTGAGGGCCACCGGTCGATAATCATTTAGGCATGCTGGAGAAGCATTCTTGGGCACAGGGACAATAGTGGATCTCTTGAAGCAAGCGGGGACCACAGACTCAGCCAGGGAGATGTTGAATATAGTGGTGAACACTGGAGCTAGCTGATTAGCACAGGTCTTCAGTACTCGTCCAGATATGCCATCTGGACCAGCAGCTTTCCTGGTGTTCACCCTCATCAGAGCCCTCCTCACACTGTGCTCGGTCACAGAGAGTGTGTGTTCATCCCCAGCGGTAGAACTCACTCCGGCTGCGCTAACGGTGATGTTGTTAGCCGGCGAGCTAGCGCTGTTGTTGCTAGCCTCAAACCGTGCATAGGATGAGTTCAGGTCCTCCGCTAGGGATGCGTCGGCACTCACAATTGCGGGGGGTCTGCCCTGGTAGTCCGTTATAGTCCGTAGCCCCTGCCATAGGCGTCTGGTGTCGCGCTGCTCCATCTGCGACTCCACTCTGTCCCTATACCTCCTCTTGGCCTCCTTCACCGCCCTTCTCAGTCCATAGGACGCTGCCTTGTGCTCGTCCATGTTGCCGGATACAAGACCGGAGTTATAGGCAGCAGTGCGGGCGTTCAAAGCGTCGCGGATGGATTTATCAACCCACGGTTTTTGGTTAGGAAAGGACCTAACTTTCACCGTAGGGACGATGGTGTCCACTAGCATAGCTATGAAGCTCGTTACTACTTCCGTAAACTCGCTGACGTCCCTGGAACTGGATTGGAACATGTCCCAGTCGACGTCACGCAGAGCGTCCTGTAGCTCAGCCTCTGATTTCTCCACATTAAGACTACATTACCCATAATAACAAGAGTAGAGTAGAGGCTGGTAGAGGCTGGTAGAGGCTGACAGGTTGCTAGTGGTGGAGTTATACTGATGACTACATTCATGTGGTGATGATTTATTGATGGTAAATGAAACACAGAGCTTCTTATTTATACTCTATTCTACCAGTTTCTCCACGGAGATCATCAAAGTTTCTATTCGAATAATTTAATCTAAATTCTACTGACTGGTTGGTTTCCTGCGTCTGGAGACAAACTTTGACTAGTAGCTGGTTTTAACTTCCCACCCTGGTTTTAATGCTGAACCAGGTTTTATTCTTCATACCTCGGTGATGTTCATCTCTACAGTTCCTGTCCCGTCTCTGTCCAACTCCCTGAAGGCCTCTGGAAAACCAAACCACGTTACAACACATATCAGTATTACTTTTCAATACGACATTTTAATAACAAAATATACTGACACATAACATCTGCCATGTGGTGGACACTATAAACCCAAAACCCTGTTGTTATAGCCCTGTTATTATAGCCTCGTTATTATAGTCCTGTTATTATAGTCCCGTTATTATAGCCCCGTTATTATAGCCCCGTTATTATAGTCCTGTTATTATAGCCCCGTTATTATAGTCCTGTTATTATAGCCCCGTTATTATAGTCCTGTTATTATAGTCCCGTTATTATAGTCCTGTTATTATAGCCCTGTTATTATAGCCCCGTTATTATAGCCCCGTTATTATAGTCCTGTTATTATAGCCCCGTTATTATAGCCCCGTTATTATAGCCCCGTTATTATAGTCCCGTTATTATAGCCCTGTTATTATAGTCCCGTTATTATAGCCCCGTTATTATAGTCCTGTTATTATAGCCCTGTTATTATAGCCCCGTTATTATAGCCCCGTTATTATAGTCCTGTTATTATAGCCCCGTTATTATAGCCCTGTTATTATAGTCCCGTTATTATAGTCCTGTTATTATAGCCCCGTTATTATAGCCCTGTTATTATAGTCCCGTTATTATAGCCCTGTTATTATAGTCCCGTTATTATAGATCTGTTATTATAGTCCCGTTATTATAGCCCTGTTATTATAGCCCCGTTATTATAGCCCTGTTATTATAGTCCCATTATAGTCCTGTTATTATAGCCCCGTTATTATAGTCCTGTTATAGTCCTGTTATTATAGCCCCGTTATTATAGTCCTGTTATAGTCCTGTTATTATAGTCCTGTTATATTCCTGTTATTATAGTCCTGTTATAGTCCCGTTATTATAGTCCTGTTATAGTCCTGTTATTATAGCCCCATTATTATAGCCCCGTTATTATAGCCCTGTTATTATAGTCCTGTTATAGTCCTGTTATTATAGTCCTGTTATAGTCCTGTTATTATAGTCCTGTTATAGCCCCGTTATTATAGCCCCGTTATTATAGCCCTGTTATTATAGTCCTGTTATTATAGCCCCGTTATTATAGTCCTGTTATAGCCCTGTTATTATAGTCCTGTTATATCCCTGTTATTATAGTCCTATTATAGTCCTGCTATAGCCCTGTTATTATAGTCCTGTTATTATAGTCCTGTCATTATAGTCCTGTCATTATAGTCCCGTTATTATAGCCCCGTTATTATAGTCCTGTTATAGCCCTGTTATTATAGTCCTGTTATAGTCCTGTTATTATAGTCCTATTATAGTCCTGCTATAGCCCTGTTATTATAGTCCTGTTATTATAGTCCTGTCATTATAGTCCTGTCATTATAGTCCCGTTATTATAGCCCCGTTATTATAGTCCTGTTATATCCCTGTTATTATAGTCCTATTATAGTCCTGCTATTATAGTCCTGTTATTATAGTCCCGTTATTATAGCCCCGTTATTATAGTCCTGTTATATCCCTGTTATTATAGTCCTGTTATTATAGTCCTGTTATAGCCCTGTTATTATAGTCCTGTCATTATAGTCCGGTTATAATTGCCCTGTTATTATAGCCCTGTTATTATATCCATGTTCACACAGGACTATTATGTGCTAAGCTGTATTTCATGAAACACATTCATATAGGAAAATTAAATTGTCAGAAATCTGCAGCGCCTGGGTACAGCTGTATGAGGTCAAGATATGACAGTTGATCACTTCCTGATTTAGCAAAGCAAAACTTCAAACCCTTTATCACATTTATCACAACAGGAGGACAATAGAAATGTTGCATCTAGAAGAAGAAAAATAAATCACCGAAACCAAATTAAGTTGTGTGTGTTGTCCAAAGCTAGACACACCAATGTGCAGATTGGAGTTGGAGTGGGCGGAGCCAAACTACCACAGTAACTTCAGACTGAAGCCCAGTGAGAAAGACAAGAGGGTATGAATGAACGATCGACTACATACTGAACATGGCCTCCAGTTTGACCAGACAGCAGGTGAAGTTGTCGAAGTCGATGACCTCGTTTTCGGCGTATCTGGCAACCAGCATCTGGTACAAGCAGTTATTTAGTCTGAATCCTGGGGAAATAAGAAAACACAATTTAGTTGTTTTAAATGAAGTAGCATGAAATGATTCCTGTGAATGCCAGGACAGAGACAGAGATGAATTACCGGCATTTTGCAAGGCCAAGCGCATCTCGTAGGAGCTCATGCAGCCGGACTTGTCCAGATCAAACTCACGGAAGATTCCCTGGGTAATAAAATGATCAATATATTACCAGCAGCCTGTCTTAGTGAATCAGACCTCAGTAGGATTTGAAATGCCAGCAGGATATAGAAATCACTCTCCGCTCACCAGCCACTTCCTGATCCTATTCCATAGAACCTGGAACTCCAGCAGGCCGAGCCGGGCGCTGCCGTCTTTCTGGCTCCGGGTCAAGTTCAACAGTTTGAGGTTTGGTTAGTTAGTGACTAGTAAACCTGAACTAGAGTAAGGTCGACACAGGGATACAAATATACAATTCTCTTTCAATACTTTATTGTGAGCACTGCATGACACCGAGTACTTAAAAAGTAATGAAACACAGTTCTGGTCTGCCTCTGCAGATACTACTACTACTACAAATTATTACAAATATATGTTTTGGCCCTGAAAGCGTCTTGCTGAAATTATATCTGCAGTCTTGAATATGTATCCGGTATTGATTGGTTTCATCAAATAGAAATCATCCAAATATGTTTACAGCTCAAAAAACCTGATTTAGTGTTGAATATCCCTTTAAGACCAAGAGCTCGCTAAGGACCAGATCTCGCTAAGGACCAGAGCTCGTTAAGGACCAGAGCTCGCTAAGGACCAGATCTCGTTAAGGACCAGAGCTCGTTAAGGACCAGAGCTCGTTAGGACCAGAGCTCTTTAAGGACCCGAGCTTGTTAAGGACCAGAGCTCGTTAAGCTCCATTAAGGCTCAATTCCAACATAATGACAACAGTATCAAGGCATCATGTCAACATCAGGACAGGAGAGGATACGTCCATCAGGCTGACCATGGCTCTGCAGGACTCCATGCTGAAGCCGTCGGTCTTCAGATCTCTGTCTGGAGACACAGAACATCCATGTTAGACAGAACAGGCTTCAACTCCTACATCACCAACACTACAAGCAGCTACCAGGAAATCTGGAAATCTGATGAAGTCAAATGCTTATAACATCTGCATGGAGACATTTCTGTATATTTGTCCATCTGTACACCGGCAGTATGAACAGCAATACAGACTTCCATCCACTTCAGCCTGTAAATCTGTCAGTGAAGATGCTGAATCTGGAAATATACTAAAACTAAACCAAACTCACGTTTGGACACGACCCGGTTGAGAATGGTCCTTAGCTCTCGGACTGAGACCTCCATGTCCTGAAAGGAAAGGAACAGTAAAACCTGATGTTTTAACTTTGACCAGTCGGACAAACAGAGAAACCACAGTTTATATTCTGTAAATCTACATGTGTTTTCTTTATATTCTCAGATCTTTTCATGTTACATATTGTACATATTTTATATTTTTCATATTGCACAAAACAGGACATCAGCACAGCAGCTTATATCATCATCCTGTTCACATCTGAACTGCAGTACAACCAGACTCACGTCTCCAGACAGCTGGGCGAACATGGACCTGAAGGAGTCGTCAACGTCGCTCTCTGTGATTTCCTCCTGCAGAGAAGAAGAACAGACATCATCAGACCTGCGATCACAGCAGGAGGTCAAAGTTCATCCTGACGACTCTTAACAAACACATTCCAAACATGAGCAGGAAGTCCTGCATGGTTTCCTGCTGGATCTGTCATGGAGGTTGATTTAAATTTAACATGAACATTAATTAATTAATTGATGTTTTTAAATACGTCTTGAAATTCTTCACCTCTTCATCAAAGTTTGCCACCACATCATCGTCCAGCTCCCTGTGGAGATTCAGAACACTGTCACTCACTGGACACACACACACACACACACACACACACACACACTCACACACACACACACACGCTGCAACATATATAGCATTATTAAAGACTTTTAAGAGATTTGTTTTTATGAACAGGTGGTCCAACACTGAACGATAAACTAAACCAAATTACCATGTAATAAATCATTTAGTCTCATATTCAGTTTTAAAATCTTATTTGTCTTTAAATAACTGATGGGTTGAGATAATTCCACTTGTTTCAAATGCAATTTCACTTTTTCAGTGTCAAGGAAAATCAGAAAAAACAGATTTTAAGATGAAAACTAGAATACATAACTAGTAGTTTCTAGTAGTTTCTAGTAGTTACTAGTAGTTTCAGGGTTATACACTGTAAACAATGTCCATCGTCTCGTGATTCACTTATTATTATTTTAAGTAAAATAAAACTACATGACTTGTTAAGGTGGACATTTTTTACAGTGAAGTCCTTTAGACAGTGATGTGATGTCCTGGTAAGAGTGCTAAAAGCAACGTTGAGTCCTTGTTGGATCCGTTTGACAGCGGTTCGTAGACTCACTCTGTCTCGGACTGCTTCTCAGTGAAGACCCGCAGGACGAAGTCGGCCTCCTTGCCGGGTTCAAAGGTCGAGGGGACGACCAGGTACTCGCCCGGCGGGAGGCGGAGCCGGGTGCTCACCTCACGAAGGTTGATGAAGGTTTCAGAACGAGCGCAGGAGGAATGACGAAGGAAGAAATCCTTCTTCAGATGGACGCTCTGACAACCTCTGAACTGGATGGACAGACGAGTGAGTTAACAACATCTCTAATGAAAAGCTTCAACGGTCCACCATGTTTGGTTGTGAAATGAAACATGAATGTGTCTGAATGTGTTGAATGAAACTGATCCCAAACCAGGTTGTGGACTCACTCACCTCTTCAGGAATCTGTAAGTGAGAGAAAACAGAAGAAGGTCATTCCAACGTTCATCGTCCCTCAGCATGCATTTGCCTTAAAAACACCAAGAGAGAAAGAACAAATCCAGCAGGTCCTGGAGGTCGATGGATGTTTACCCAAGTCTTCATGACAAAGACACAATCCAGAGGAACCAAACTCCAACAGATCTCATATTTCTTTTTTAACACCAATAATTTCTCCAATTCAACTCAGGAGAATAAACCACATATCAGATCATGTTGATCTACTCTGATCACAACAGATCTCCAGATGCTAGAACTAGAACTTATCTTGTTAGAACGCCCACATCCAAGATGGCGACTATAAGATCGAGTGTCGTGGCACTCATCAGGTATTTTACGATCCACTGATATTATTTATCTCAGCAAAGGAAACCAACATCGGTGGATCGATGCCATGCCGTCTGTGTTGACACACTTCCGAGTGGGAGATCAAAAACACCCCCTGTCCTACTAGCGGTTGCCACTAGGAGGCAGAACATCAGCAGCTCGTATTTACTGTAAATCTGATATGACTTGAAAACAGCACTAAGGGCCTTTTTGACTGAAGTGGCCATTTTGGAAAAGCGTCTCTTCATCAATGCCTGATGAAGACTTCCTGTTGGAACATCATGGTGTGTTAGAACCAACATCGACCTCCAGGAGCAGTTGATGCAGCAGTTACATCGTTGATGTAGCCTGGGTGAGAGACGTTGATTAATATATAGCTTGCTATTGGAGGAAATGTTAGTGGTGGGAATAGAACCCCCAACCCTCTACAGAACTCAGACACTGACCTGAGTTCAGTTCATAATCATTAACACTATTTGTAGTTTAGAACTGTTATTCCTTTAAGGTGTCAGAAGTCATATTGGTGACCTCTGACCTCATAGATAGCGAAGCCGATGGTGTGCATGTCCTGGCCGTGGCGGCGGTGGCGGCGCCGGTCCTTCTGCATCAGAGCCACCAGGAAGCTGCAGGCCGACTCTTCATCCTCTGTATCATCATCATCTTCCTCCAGCAGGACGATCTTATACTGAGGGTTGATCCAGAACGTGTCTGCAGGAAGTGACAACAACCAAAGACATTATGGGATATTTACTCTTTACAAAAAACATTTTAGACCAACAGCAACAAAGCTCGCCCTTCCTCCTCCTCCTCGTCCCTTCTATTGTCCTCCTTTCTAACTTTCATCTCTTCCTCCTCTTAACACTCAACATTAAATCTCCTCTAGTCAGATTTCACTGTGAACCTCCAGTTGTCTTCTCAGTCTGAACCAGGAAGTGATGCTGCAGCAGAGCAGACCGTAGATTCACCCTATTGGTCCAGATTAGATCCTGGTGTCGGTTTGGTCACTGGTGGGAAATCTCCTCCACACAGGAAGTGACCGATCCAGACTGGAGAGGGAATCCAGAAGAGGAAGCTGCTGAACCTCTTAACCTCTTCCACCACACTGAGAAGAACCTTTAGTTAGTGACCTCACCACACAGGGCTTCTGGGTAGTGAAGTCCTTCAAACTTTCAGTTACAGTTACCTCCAACTGCCACACGGGTCCGCCAAGTGAAATTGTCTAGTGCAGCTTAAAACCTTTAAACCTTAAAACCTTTAAACCTTTAAACCTTAAAACCTTTACTTTTGTATTAAAACATTTGAAGCAGTATTTTGTTTTGCTCAGTGCACATTGATCTATCTATCTGTCCGTCCGTCCGTCCATACTTGGATGGTTCCTGCAGCCTCCAGCGGTGCTTCCTCGTCTCCAGGTTCCTTCAAACTTGATGGTGTTCCAGAAACTCTGAGTGTCTTGACTCAGAGCGTCGGCTGTCAGGTTACAGATCTCCAACTTGGAAAACTGACGGAGAAAGTCCTTGAAAGACATCCTGGATAGAGAGAGAGAGAGAGAGAGAGAGAGAGAGAGAGAGAGAGAGAGAGAGACAGAGACAGAGAGAGAGAGAGAGAGAGAGAGACAGAGACAGAGACAGAGACAGAGACAGAGAGAGAGAGACACAGAGAGAGAGAGAGAGAGAGAGAGAGACAGAGAGAGAGGGGTTCTTACTAGTAAGTATCAGGGGATGTTGTACTGGTCAGCTGGTCATCTAACTTATTGTCTTCCTGTCTTCCTAACCTGGTTCGTCTCATGAGGTACATGAGAGTAAAAACAGGTTTTAGTTATCAAACGTACCAGAACTCTCCGTCCTCCATCTTGCAGAGCATTTCCTCTTTCTCCGCCGGGTCGACGCCCTCCCACTCTGAGGAACTGATCAGTCAGTTTAACACAGTTACATACATTTAATTTAGAAATATAAAGAAGAAGAAATGCATATAATGGTTTGAACTTTTGTATACCTCAGAAATAAAAAGATATTTTTTGTAATAAGTGTAATAATTGTCTTCATTCAGATTTTGCTGCACATATGATGCTAACATCAAACTGTGAATCGAACCGACCCGTTCATTCCTACTAGTCGTTCATTAATCTACTGACTTGTCGCTCCAGGCTCCGGTCCATTCAATCTGACCCCAGGGGTTTCTGATCCGGATCAGACGCTCCCCTCGGCCACGGTAATCCACCTAGCGACAAATGAAGAAGAGATTTCCACAGATGAGCTCTTCAAAGTAAGACAGGCTGAGGTCAGACGTCCATACAGAGTCATGTTATGGATCAAGGTTACTTGGTCAGACTGGTTATAACGCTTCCTTCTACTCATTACTTGTAACGCTGCTGATCTTGAAGTCTCTGAAACTCAGATGGAGACTGTAAATGTAAACTCGCCTGTTTGAGGCCGGTGACGGAGTAGGCGTGACCTTTGACCAGCTTCTTGAAGGTCACTGCCTCCATGTCGAAGGCACTGGTGATCTGAAGACAGAAGACGGTATTGTCA
The DNA here is from genome assembly GCA_034670405.1 of Hoplostethus atlanticus. Lineage (NCBI taxonomy): Eukaryota > Metazoa > Chordata > Actinopteri > Trachichthyiformes > Trachichthyidae > Hoplostethus > Hoplostethus atlanticus. The sequence goes on along the minus strand of JAXDDX010000146.1, from coordinate 551,901 downwards.
GTGCTAGTGTTTCTCTACATTAAGACTACATTTCCCATAAGCCCCATTGCTTCCTGTCCCCCTCCCTTGATGGTGAATGATACACAGAGCAACTTTAAAGTTCATAGTGTGTGTGTGTGTGTGTGTGTGTGTGTGTGTGTGTGTGTGTGTGTGTGTGTGTGTGTGTGGCTGACTGACGTCGATGGAGCAGCCCAGCAGCGATCCTCTCTCCAGGGCTTTGGCGATGATGCGGTGAAGGTCTCTGGGTGCGTTCTTCAGCTCGTACATCTCGGCCACGCCGCCGGTGAAGTCCTCGAAGCCCTCGGTGGTGCTGCCGCCCGACAGCGCCTCGTACGAACCGTTCAACCTGAAAAACACAGCCTAGATTAGATGAAACTTTATTGATCTCTGTGGGGAAACAGGGGCGCTGCAGCAGCAGATAGTAATAGGATACAGTAGAGAAAATAGAATAGAAATAAGAATAGAGACGATGGGGCACATAGGGTCGACCGATACTTCTAATAGCCGATATTATGTGCTCATATGCAATATTTCAAATTTGACCGATTCGTTGCTTTATTGGGCAGTTTGGAATGGAGAGAGAGGAGAGAGGGAAGGTCCCAGGTCAGATTCAAACCCACCAGGACGAACATATATGACCATTTTCATGCCAAAACAAATTGCAAATATTCAGCGTTTCTCCCAGAATTGTATTCAGGGGGAAACTGAATCTAGATTGGGACACTAAAACTCTTTATTTAAACCCAGGATGAAGAAGAAGAAGAAGAAGAAGAATACATCCATGCATACCTGTGTGGTATCTGATCAAAAAGTGTCATCAGAATCAGTTCAGATTCAGTTCTCCATAGACAACCAGTGTAGTATTGATCAATTCTACAATCAATATGTAATCAATCAAACTGCATCATATCAGAGGTGGACACAGACTGTTTAATAAAACAACACTATCAGACCAGATATCTAAACCTGTATGACACAGTGATGCTAACAGGTCTTACTTGGCGTAGGCTTTCTCCAGCAGGGCGCTCCAGAACTCGTCGCTCTCGGCTGAGTGGACGAACAGCAGCTCTCCATCTTTGACCGGCAGGCGGTCGTCGATCACGACGTCCACCCACTCGCCAAACTGCCAGAACTGAGACGCAAACAGAAAGAAGATTAATTTACTTATCAATCCGTCAGTCGGCTGACGCCAGCTTCAGAGGTTTCTGTTTCTTACCACAATTCTCAAACACACATTTTTCAAAACATTGTCAAAATATTCTTAAAAAATAATTTCTATTACTAACTTTTTATGAACTTTCCATCGGAAAAGACAATCAACACATTCAGGGAACACTTGGACATTTTGAGGTAGTCTGCTCTTTTCATCACCAGCTAATTGTCTCAATGTGGGGGAAAAGTCTCGACTCAGGTAACTGAAAAACAACTTGTTAGCGTTGTTAGCATTTCCCATTTAAACAAACAACTCATTTGTTTAAATGGGAAATGCTAACAAGACATTTTAGGGAGCTGAAGGACGAATAAAAACACTGTCCCAAAGGTGCAGATACTATAGTACAGTCAGCTCAGTTAGCCTGAACAAACTGTTAGCTAGCTAACTAGCCAGCAGGCTAGTGTTAACATGTGACTACTAGCCACTGCTAACGCTAGCTTCTACTAGATACGTTAGCTAGTGTGCTAACCAGATGTGTTCACAACAAGACAGTGATGGTTAGCTGACCAGATACTATGGTTAGCTAGCTAACAAGCTACATTATCTAAACACTAAATCAATCAGATGGATCAGTGATGAAATGATCAGTTCAGTAGAAACAGACAGAGATTAACCATGAAGGTTCAATTCTGTTGAGACAGAAACACAACCAGCTGTTCAGAGCTGAGGACCTCCAAGATGGCCGCCAGAGGGAGCGGGGCTACATCACCTGAATGCCCTGTATAAAATACTGACGAGTACTCTTACCTGGAAGTGAAAGATGCCGGCGTAGTCGTCCTGGAAGGTCTGGCCGTGAGTTACCACTCGGTGCAGTAGTCTCTCGTTCAGAGTGAGAGAGGCGATGGCGGCCAGGAGCCAGCAGTCACCTGTCAGGACAGACAGCGTGGAGGGCAGACCATCAAACACTGATTCAAACAACAGGTTGTCCATCACCGACAACCAGAAACAGACTGGCGATGCAGTTCAGTCTGTCTGGGAATCCTGACATGAAGTGGTTATTGATCTGGGTTATTATTGATTTACACATTCAGACATAGAAGCTTTTAAAAATGAACCTCTGGCCTTCCTTAACATTCTACACTCAATGGGCTCCTGTAGTATTGATTCCTCTGCTTGATCCAAGATATGCTGAGTGACAGACTGTTGGGCCTTTTGTTTGCCATTGATTGGAAAAGACATATTTCGACATTAGGGCATTAGACCGTGTGTCGTCCTTTTCCCCAAATAATTTATCGAACAGGAATCGATAAGGGACTTGATAGACAATTGAATTGATAAGGAATGGAAAATGGAATCAGAATTGATACCCAGCCCTGTTTAGCTGATGCTCTTATCCAGACTTACTTCCGCTGAGGTCAACAGAATCAGTTCCTGGATCACCAACATTACAAGCAACCACTAGTAAGGAGGTCAAAGGTCAGAGGTCACAGCAGATGATCAAATATTCCTGTGAAGCTTTTTAGCCGATCTTTAACAAAGGTAACCACATTAGTCCTGATTTTGTTGATTTGCCTTTAGTGTCAGAGTGCTGTGACCTCTGACCTTTGGCCTCCTTACTACTAGTTGCTGGTAATGTTGGAGATGTAGGAATGGAAGCTTATTCTGCTGTTGGCCTCATTGAGAGTCTCTCTGAGTGTTGTCCTCTCATACTGACAGGAAGTAGTCCTCAGCAGAACCTGACTAAAACATTCAGGCTGTAAGTGCTGTGCTCTGTTAAAGTGGGGTCTGGCCATTAGCCACGTCCATTAGCAGAGAAAGGCTGATGCTGGTCTATGGGGAGAAGCTAATGCTAGGCTAAACGCTAAAACCAGCAACAACACTTCAGCATAAAAGCGGTTTCTGACTAATGAGGTTTCCATCCCAGAGGTGGATGTAACGCCAGGGCATCTCCGATCCGTTCAATTACAACGAGACCCAAGTAAGGTGAGAACTGATGGGGTGAGATGCCTTCAAGGTCTCCTCACAAGCTCTGAAGGCGTAAATACGACTTATCAGGCATTTGAGTGATTTTGGACCCACAACAACTCAACGTCACAGCTCAGCAGCTCAAACTCTGACTTTCACAGTCGTATTTACTTTGTTGTGTTATTCATGTGCGCTCAACTCATAATTACTGTATTTCCGAGAGCAGTTGAAGGCAGGGTGAGTGTGTGTTACCATCTGAAAACTGAGGTAACAGTATGTTCTAGTAGTATTTATATCTGAACGCTGAGGTGAATGATATTTTCAAGTATGATGCTTGTGTTTTTTGTCTTTCCAATTGAACTTGAATGCAGCATGATTCAACCAATCATCCGTTACTCCCACCAACACATCTGCTCTCAACACATCTCACCCAGCCCTGATTCCTCAAGTGTCCTGAAGGTGGCGCCAAGAGACCGTGGAATAGGAAGCCCGGCTCCGAGGGGAGGGCGGGGCTCCGTTCATTCCTGTGTTGACAACTTAACATTATATAACTGACTCTCTAACATCCAGACGCTCTGCAAGGAGGAATGCAGCTTTAGGAACCAGGACATGGAAACACACTTCTACACACTACTACACACTACTACACACCTCTACATACTTCTACACACTACTACACACAAAACTTGTCGAATCAACCAAGTCTACTTTGTTGGATCAGCTTCATGATCCGTCTCCTCCCTTTAGTCCAAACAAGTGGAGAGGCTGGTTGGAGGTCTGCCAGACGCCACTGCTGCCTTTCTTCCCTCTGACTCACTCTGTTTCTATGACTCAGAAACACTTCCCTGACACACCCAACCAGCCAGTCAACCAGTCAACCAGTCAGCCACCAAACACCCTAACTAACCCACCCAGGCACCAATCAGTCATCCAAGGTCATCCCAGGCTGAGTCACCGTCCCACCTCACTGAGTCCAGCAGAAGGAACTGATTACATACTGTAGTGGTTCAGTCTGCTGGTTTCACTCCAACCAACCACTACAGCAGCTCAGTTCACTAACTAGCTCCTCCTCTCTGGTTGAAGGTGTTGACTAGTGTAGTAGCTGCTGTAGTGGAACCAGCAGACTTACTGCACTATTAGTAACCATCAGTAACCACAACTAACTGGAGTTTCCCTGCAGGAGGGACTGACTGTAAATCATTAAAAAGTCATGCAGACATTAGTTCCTCCAGTAAACACTTTAGTCAATGAAAGCTCTCATCCCCTCTGCAGGAAGAGCTTTTATTTTTAAGGACCTTTAGAGCATTTAAAAGCAGCTAGGAGGTTCAAGTATGGACACATTGACTGTTGTGGGGATCAAACCTGTGGCCTTCTAGTTACAGGACGAGCCCTCTGACCACCAGGCCACCCTGCTGCACACCTACCATAACTACCAGGGAGGTAGTAGAGGGTAAACCCACCTAACTCACTTTACCTACATATTTAATACAGTTTTCCACCTTTTCAGACGGTATCAAACCATTGACGTCAAATTAATCATTGATTTTGAATACTAGTGGTTGGTTGCCTCAGATCACATGCTGCCTTCAAGGTCTCCTCATAAGCTCCTACTTCCGAGATTGCAAGTTATATATACAACTTGTGATGCATTCAAGTGCTTTTGGTTAGAAATAATACTAAAATGGACCCATAACAACAGGATTGTTTTTGGTGTCCGGTGTTGTTCTATACACGTCAGACATGTAACTGATGAATTAACTAAAAGTTAAACACAATTGAAACATCCAACAGAACCAGTCATTACATGGGCTATAGTAAAAAATGACATCATCGGTAGCATCAGGTGCTGACATGCTAACATGCTCTCCCATCTCTGCAGCTCAGGTCTGTTCACCACCACTATCGACTAGTACAGTACTAGTATTTCTGACAGATTCACCCTCCTTTCTACTGCCGCCACATTACTGATGACTACGGGTGAAAATATTTGGCTTTGCCTGCAGTGTGATGGTTTAGAGCCCCGTTTGCCGGGCCAGGCCCATCCTGTCCCAGCCAGTGGGCGTGGAGGACAGAGGTCGACTCACAGCTGCCAGAGGGTTTTAAAGACCTCCTTTCTCTGCTTCCTCCCACTGAACAAGGGAAGGCTTCATACGGCCAGCAGACACAAGCCTGGTTATTTAGCAGTAAACCATAAGATCAACACCAGACCAGCTGACTCCGCGACTCCAGGACAACCACTACTCTTGTTTCATATGAAGCAAAATATCATATCTCCATTTGGGGAAAGAAATCAATACCTGGCATTCAACACGTCTAAAATCTAGAGGATCCTGGCAGCTCAAGTGTTCTCATTTTGTCAACCAAGGATTTAAATTAAAACCTCCATAGTTTTTATTTAGTGCCATGAATCAGATCAGTCGTAATAGTAGGTGGCATTTTTATCTCATGTTGGAATGCAAATCTTTATGTACACGTGCAGGTTTTTAATGGTTCCTCAGGGAAATATTTGACTTCAGAGGTTTCCAGTGACTGTACACACTGACAACACTCATCATGGGGCTGTTTACACTGTTACCATGGATACATGCAGCCCTTAGCAACAGCAGATACTGTACCGCCCATAAACCAGCTGGTTATACAGACACTGCAAACTACAACCTCCAGTCAGAGATCAGCATGGTAGACAACCGGTCTTAAAGAGGTTCTGGTGGACATAGTGTCTTAAAGAGGTTCTGGTGGACAACCGGTCTTAAAGAGGTTCTGGTAGACAACCGGTCTTAAAGCGGTTCTGGTGGACAACCGGTCTTAAAGAGGTTCTGGTGGACAACCGGCCTTAAACAGGTTCTGCTGGACAACCGGTCTTAAAGCGGTTCTGGTGGACATAGTGTCTTAAAGAGGTTCTGGTGGACATAGTGTCTTACAGCCACTCACCCAGAGCTCCTTGACAGATGTCCGTCCTCGTGGCTCCGCCCAGGATGAACTGAGGGTTTTCTGTCAGCTCCTGCAGAAGACAAAAAACAACCAATCAGAAACACCGACTCTCTTCAATCTCGTCAGATTTGATAAAGGAGACATAATAAATAATAATAATCAATAATCAATATGACGTTTTTGAAAATAATAATACATGAAGGATTTCATTCCATAACACTATATATATATATATATATATATATATATATATATATAATGAAATGTTCTCCAAAATGAGTTTTGTTGATTTTGTTGTCAATAACAATTTCATAAAAGTAGGTGTCAATTATTTCAAATGGTGGATCTCTCATTCTGGAATGAAGTTCCCTGGTACAAATGTGCATGTGACAATAAACGTGCACGTTGGTCACATTATGTCCACCTGGTACCTCCACCTGACATCTGATTCACTGAATAGTAAACAATGCACACACACACTTCTCCACATGATGTCCACATCGGTGCTACATTTGTAAATGTCTTAAATGTGATATCGTCCTCTGCACATCTGATCATGTGAATAGATAGCGATGCACACAATTTTGTAGGCGTGGCCACGTGCCAGCGACCCAGTTTCCTTTCATCTTGTGATTAAGCTGCTTAGCATCTCTTCCTGCATCACCTTTAACAAAAAGTGATAAAATACATCACTACTGTTGTTGTTACTGATGTCAGCGCTGAGGATGTTCAGATCAGTAGTAGCAGCTGCTGCAGCAGCCATGTTTGGTATGTCTAACAAAGACTAGTGCACACACACACACACACACACACACACACACACACACAGCTTTCTCTGTCTCTCTCTCTCTCTGGGATTTGCACATTCCAGTGATACAGGATCTAACTGCCCTGAGGACCTGAATGAAGCCATACAAAGCAGCCAGGAAAGGCGTGACTTTGTTAACAAATGATGGTGTCTGGGTAAGACAGCTGTAGTGCAAAACACTACATATCCAAATACTACATTCTAATAATACTACATATCCAGTGTCTAATAATACTACATATCCAGTGTGTAATAATACTACATATCCAGTGTGTAATAATACTACATATCCCATGTGTCATAATACTACATATCCCATGTGTCATAATACTACATATCCAGTGTGTAATAATACTACATATCCCATGTGTCATAATACTACATATCCCATGTGTCATAATATTACATATCCAGTGTCTAATAATACTACATATCCCATGTGTCATAATACTACATATCCAGTGTGTAATAATACTACATATCCAGTGTGTAAAAGCTCCTGACTGACCGTCTTCAAAACAACACATTTCCAACATTTCATTTCCATGTTTTCTACATTCTGTCTTCCTGTTCAGTTTCCCACAGCGGTTCATACCAGCCCTGCCAGTGGCAGCGAGCCACATCACTGTCACGCAGCCATGACAAATTTAGCTCCAGTTATAATGCAGTCTGCATGCATGCAGCTTCTACTTCCTGCCACAAAGACCATACAGGAAGCAGGGTCTGATTCACCCAATCACAGGCCTCGCTCCAGAATAATCACAGTTTCTGGAACAATTTGAATGAATTACATGTTCTTATAATCTGTTCTCACTGTGAAGGAAACCCTGTACATTCATCACTCACTATGATAAAGTGTTCTATTATGAAGGGTCTATGTTCTATTATAAAGGGTCTATGTTCTATGATAAAGGGTCTATGTTCTATAAAGGGTCTATGTTCTATAAAGGTCTATGTTTTGGTTCTTACAGTGGGTCTCATCCATTCCACCCCCTGGGTCTTGGATGAGTGAGGGGCCAGCTCCTTGAAGCCCAGGGATGCTGGTTCTGCTGGGAAAGTCGGGTCCTTGAACAGAGAGCCGGTCTGCAGGCAGTCCAGCCTGAGGGCCTGGAAGTCCTGGTTCAGGTAGTGCAAGGCCTGCTGGTTGGAGCCGACGCCCTCGGCCCGCAGGCGGTCGTGCTGGATCCGCCCCGACACGCCCCCAAACATACTAATACCAACATAATCATAATAATAGTAATAATAATAATAATAATGATGATAATAGAATAACATAACAATAATAATAATAATAGAATAACATAATCATAATAATAGTAATAATAATAATAATAATAATAATAATAATGCTCATATCATTTTTGCCTCATGATGATCCCAGACTGGAGGTCAGAGTTTACCACTGATTATATGTATAATAATATACATTTATATGTGTATATGTACAGTAATATACAGCTTCTTGCTCTCGGGACAGTGAGCAGCATAGACGTTTATAGAAACCAAATACTGATCCACATGCATCATCTATTGATCAGGTCAAACTGTATATTCAGCCGCAATCAAACAGGAATACTAGAACTAGACTAGATAACAGGGACTAGAGAACAGGGATTAGACTAGAGAACAGAGACTAGACTAGAGAACAGGGACCAGACTAGAGAACAGGGACTAGAGAACAGGGACTAGACTAGAGAACAGGGACTAGAGAACAGGGACTAGACTAGAGAACAGGGATTAGACTAGAGAACAAGGACTAGACTAGATAACAGGGACTAGAGAACAGGGACTAGACTAGAGAACAGGGACTGGAGAACAGGGACTAGAGAACAGGGACTAGACTAGAGAACAGGGATTAGACTAGAGAACAAGGACTAGACAACAGGGACTAGAGAACAGGGATTAGACTAGAGAACAGGGACTAGACTAGAGAACAGGGACAAGACTAGAGAACAGGGACTAGAGAACAGGGACTAGACTAGAGAACAGGGACTAGAGAACAAGGGACTAGACTAGAGAACAGGGATTAGACTAGAGAACAAGGACTAGACTAGATAACAGGGACTAGAGAACAGGGACTAGACTAGAGAACAGGGATTAGACTAGAGAACACGGACTAGACTAGATAACTGAGCTCTTGTTTATTGGCTCTTGTTTATTTGGTTCACTTATTTGTCTTAGCTCTTGTTTATTTGATTCTCTTATTTGTCTCATTTGTTTAAGATAAAGTAGGTTGCTAACTTATTGCACTCTTAGCCTTAACACTAGTTCTGCTCTTAGTTGCTTGTTTAGGAAGGAAATGCACTTACGATTTCTGGTGACTAGTAGTTCTCTACCTATGTTGAATGCACTTATTGTAAGTCGCTTTTGGATAAAAGCATCTGCTAAATGACTGTAATGTAATGTAATGTAATAACAGGGACTAGAGAACAGGGAATAGACTAGAGAACAGGGACTAGACTAGATAACAGGTACTAGAGAACAGGGATTAGACTAGAGAACAGGGACTAGAGAACAGGGACTAGAATAGAGACTAGACTAGAGAACAGGGATTAGACTAGAGAACAGGATTTAGAACAGAGACTAGATTGGAGAACAGGGATTAGACTAGAGAATAGGGACTAGAACAGGGACCAGATTAGAGAACAGGGATTAGAACAGGGATTAGACATGCAGACGTTTGTACCTGAACTCTGTCCGATGGGCCTGAAGCGAAGCTTGGTGGAGAAAGAAGTCTGGTTAGGACCTTTATCGACCTCTACATCCATCCATCCATCCATCCATCCATCCATCTATCTATCTATCTATCTATCACCTTGACTCCATTCTGATGAGACTAGAGAGGACGAGTTAACCTGCTGTCAGAGACTCAACAGTATCAGTTATGAAGGGTAGTTGGTGCTGTAATCTCAGTGGGACGACTCTAGGATGTACAGCAAAAACATCAACAGTAAAGTCTTAAACTGAGGCTGCGTTCACAGCCAGCATGTTCTGGTGGGTTTATTAACCTCTGCAGCGTTTCCTCCTCTAGCTGGTTGGTCTCCAGGTGAGAACAACAACATTCACCAAATAACCGACGAGACGCCTGAAAACGTCTCAGTCCTCTAACAAGAGAACACAAGGCATTATGGGTAGAAGAGAACTGTGGTGGTTCGTTAGGAGAGAGAACGGGATCCAACCAGCTACAGGAAACCACCCCAGAACACAAGGCATTATGGGTAGAAGGAGACTTGGTCCGTCTGGACCGATGCTCATGTTCAGATGTTTCTTCATGTGTTCTTAACTGTTATGAACACCAGAGAAGAGCAGACAAGTCCATCATGGTAGATCAAGTTACAGACTGGAACCAGGTTGGTTTGGACTCTCTAACCTGGTGGGATGACAGGTTAGAGAGTATATATATATTCATGACATCCATTCTGGATGTCATGAATATATTTATTGGTGACTATGTATGTAATCCAGTAACCCTGACTCAGACTACTTTACAAAAACAAAACTTTTCTTATGTAAACAAAGTGGCTGGTTCAAGCTGCCCGGTCTGTTTTCCTGTCTGCTGTCATCCCATATTGAGCTTCTTCAACTGGAACTCCTCAGATCAATGAGAAGAGCTGAGTCAGCACTTTGTTCTGAAAGCCTTTCTCCTCCGCTGCCAAATACCAAATTATTACCGCCTATTATCTATTATCTATTATCTATCATGTCCTGCTATGTGAGCTCTGTTGTCTCCAGCAGACAAACAAACATTCCCTTTTTCATTTCCCTCTGGAAGCCAGCATGTCATGATTATGTACTATATGTAATATATTTCCTATCATACATGAAACATTCTGGAGGACTGAAACTCTCAACGTCTCTCAGCATCCCAAACAATGGTCCTAGTCTGCATTAGATTGTCTACCTTAGTTCTGCAGCCATATGCACATTGGTTAATAGAAATAAAACAAGTGTTCCTCTGCTGTTGAAATATTTAAAATCTATTCAGAACATTAAGACACTCAGCAGGCCAAGCTGGGAAAATACCATCAAGTACAATAAAGTCACTGTAAGCCCTTTTAACGTCCACAGACACACTATAACACACGACGAATAGAAACATCATAGATACATTACAGTGATATTATAAAAACATTATAGAAACATTATAGTGATATTACAGTGATATTATAGAAACATTACAGTGATATTATAGAAACATTATAGTGATATTATAGAAACATTGTAGTGATATAATAGAAACATTATAGTGATATTATAGTGATGTTCGTGTTTTTTGGTTGTTCGCTGCAGTCAGATCTAATTATAGTAAAGAAAAACACGTATGTCATGATGTTATGAAATTCTGATCTTCTCCTGCAGGTTTACGGTTTCATCCTGGTCTGAAAAATCACTGACATCGTTCCTGTAAACATCATATTTTATTTATTTATTTAATTTGATTGAATGAATTTGATTCTAAGTATTTTTTATTTTGTTTGTTTGTTTATTTTTTCCTGAGTATTTGTATCGTTTCGTATGTACTGCTCTTACATGTCTGAAATTAAACCAATCAGGCAGAAATCAGTTACACCAGGCACGGCGCGCTCCGCGTTCACGCGTTCACGGACCTGCAGGTTAATGGAACAGTGGAATAGAAATTATATTCTAGGAATAAAGCACACAGAACAGACAGACAGACAGACAGACAGATTGACAGATTGACCGACTCACCACCGAATGGGTTTCTTGGATTAATCCGCTGTAAATCTGTTGAGGGATGAAGAGTTTTGCTCTGGTCTACAGCCCGTACTGGTACTGGTGTGATACTGGTGTGGTACCGGTGTTACTACTGTGTACTGGTACTGCAGTATGCTGCCCTGCCCATCACTGGGTGGAGCCACTTATCATCAATATGGCGTTATTAAAGGGAACACAGCAGATCACAGGTCAGTTCAGCAGCTTCTCCATCAAATAAACCTCCCGCCTTTTTTCATTCTTATTAAAAACAGAAACCAGTCAAAGCAAATAAAACATTTATGTTTTAATCTCATCAATGTTCATTTGTGAATGTTTTTATTCTGAATTTTTTTTTTTTTATGTTTTCATCATGAAAATATTAAAGGGTGACCCTTTAAGAGTCACGCTTACGTGGTGACGTCATCACGCCATTTACTCAACATGTCAACATGAAAACACACACACACACACACACACACACACACACACACACACACCACAGCTAATAATGACAACTACAATAATAATAATAAAAGATATAATGACAATAAGGTGGTTATAAAATAAACTATATACAGTATTATAAAATACTATACACAAAGTTTTCACAGACAGACAGACAGACAGACAGACATAGATAGATAGATAGATAGATAGATAGATAGATAGATAGATTAATTGACTGGGCGATTGATTGACTGATTGATTATAGGCTCAGTCTAAAGATCACAGATTCTGTTAAAATGTTTGTAGACAAATTTATTGAATTCATTTACATAAAATCTATGAGAGACTGCCTGGTCACCATGACAACCAACCATGACACGCCTCAATACAACATATAGAGACAGGACAGGAAGCAGTTTGTAAACCTGTAGTAATACTAGCATTGTGAAGTACTGTAGTAATACTAGCATTGTGAAGTACTGTAGTAATACTAGTATCTTAGCTTGCTGCTTTGGAAGGAGACACGGCGTCTCTAGATCATGGCGAAGTTTAACCACTGAGGAAGAAGACAGAAAAACATCTTTTTAGCTTCTGTTCTTCTTCTTCATCATCATCATCATCATCATCATCATCATCATCATGGAGAAACATTTAAACAAACTATGAAACAATATGAATTTCCTGACATGACATTACAGTACAAAGGTACTCGACACTATGTGGGGATCGAACCCACGACCCTGAGACTGAGTCTCATGCTCTACCGATGGGCCGGACAGCTCAGGGCGGGACATTTACTACTAGTACTACTACTACTACTGTTACTACTACTATTACTGCTACTACTATTGCTAGCACTAATACTACTAGTAGTACTAGTATGGGTCATATCGGTGTGACTGTAACTGACCTGGTTGCAGTCCAACTCTATGGAGCCGCTGTCATGGGCGTCAATCTTCTTAAAGAGCCCTGAGGAGGGAAGATTCATCATGAGAGGTGACATCATCATGAGAGGTGACATCACATCATAGAGACAGGCAGCAGACAGCAGCTCATCCATCCATTCATGTGTAATGCTTTTTGCAAGCTTGACACTGCACAGTAGAATATGAACCAGAGACTCAGAGGACGCGTCCCCGCTAGAGTGGCATTAATAAAACAATATAGCGGAGCCTCATTTACCCAGAATGCACTGTTCAGAATCAAACCTGGTGCTAGACCATGATGCTGCTCTGTAAACCTTATGACTGGAGAGAGAAGCTACGGTGGCTCAGCTAGAAATCGGTCCATGTTCATCAATACATTTAACAATAACTACGACGAAATTAAAAAACTGGTTGTACAAATAAAAACTGCTCTTGCATTTCCCTTCAACACAACATCAGTAGACAATGTGTTTACTGTCTCTATCTATGACGATCTGTTTCTGGTCTCATGAAACAGGATTATATAATAAATGACTCATTTTTTTTATTGTATGTTTTTGTCTGGCTGTGAGTCTTAATATGGCTTCACACTCGTGGAAACCGTTTTCTATTGGTTTATTTTTTCTCAAAAGATGTGAGTGATTTTATTTTAGCTTGATGCTAAACCTGAAAAAAATAAACAAATATTGACTAAAGAAAATCTTTATCATTATTTGTATTATTTGGTTGGGTTTTATTTGAATCTGTTTTCCATTCAGCCAGGGCTTTGCCAGAGGAAGCTATCATATTATGAGAAGAAGTTTTGATGATGGAAAAAGAAATCAGATTTTCTAACATGTTTAATAGCATGTTTTAATCCGATCTAGACACAATCTGGATAGGAGACACGGGCTAATGCCTTGTGTTCGTCTACTCTACCAGCTGACCAGCCAGACGCTTTCTTAAAAGTGGCTGATGCATGCTGGGAATCTGGACAGAAAGCTTCTGTCCTGTACAGTAACCAGCAGACTCACTGAACATCATCTCCAGACGCATCAGACAGGCCACGAAGTTGTCGAAGTCGATGGTCATGTCTTGGTCGGAGTATCGAGCCACCAGCATCTGGTAGATGGTGTTGTTGAGGGTGAAGCCTGCAGGAGGAGAGGAACCATGAGGACCTGCCGAGGAACACTACAGTACACACTGGCTGGTACTAATACTAATACTAGGAGTACTGGCACTCCTGGAACAGGAGTACTAATATTAATACTAGTAGTACTACTACTATCTACTACTGCTACTACTATTACTATTACTAGTAATTACTGCTATTTCTACCATTTTCACTACGACTATTACAACTACTATTACTACTGCTACTGTTACTGCTATTACTACCATTACTGCTGCCACTACTACCACTATTATCTCCTACTACAACAGGACATACCACAGTAGACTATAGTATCTCTACATGTCACCATCCAGGCAGGTTGTAGCTGTAGATGAGCATCATGCAGCACAAAGGAGAAAACAAAATTTTAACACTGAGGAAATGCATGGAAGAAGTTGAAGAGGAGGGAAAGAAACACGTTAGTAGGAATAGTGGGATACAGAAAGGATTTATTAGACCCTCAACTACAGCAAGAAAAAGGTTTGCACTTTTTCACTTGGACCAACTCTGTACAGTGGATGGGAGACCGTTCAGACACTTTGCTGTTGTAACACAACTATGGTTTTGGTATGATGTTATGTTTCCGTGGTTATTTGTGTGCCAAGTTTCATGACCCTTGGTTCCTTGAGACCTCTAGTAACCCTCATTGTAGACGTTTAACAATACATGGCCATCAATTATTTTCCTCATTCCTGAAATGTTTGTGTCCAGTGATTTATTTCCTTTCCTCCTTAAATAAGGCGGTTCCTGCTCTGAGTCAACTTGGAATGAACACGAGTTTCATGATTCATGATTCAGACTGCAGTTTTATTTCAACCATCATTTCTCAAGGCAGAAATAATCTCATTGGTTAAGTTAAACCTCAGTGGGCGGAGCCAAAGAACCACATGTTTTCTGGCTAAGTAACAGACTGAAGCCCAGTGAAAAAGACAAGAGCTAAGAGAGGAGCTAGCTAATATTATGAAGCCTAGCGCTCTGCTGCTAACTGAAACAATACAATCTAGTCATACTAAGTTATCTAGGTTAGCTAGTTAGCCTAGCTGACCCTCCAAGTTCAAACTAGCCATACTAGCCTAAAGCTAGCTAGGTTAGCTAGTTAGCTAGCCTGCTGACCTTCCAACATCATGAATAACATGGTCATGAATGAATGAATGATAAAATAAGTCATTACCATTTATATTTACTATTTCTATTTTGCTAACTAACTTTTGCTAACTTGCTTGCAGAAAAACGGTGGTTCTTTGGCTCCACCCACTGAACTTTAACTCAACCAATGAGATTATTTCTGCCTCTGAGAAATGTTGGTAGAACTAGAATCTGTTTTCAGTCTGAGGTTGCAGTAAATTGTACAAAACCACAAGATAGAGAATGAACATTTTTAGTAAGAACTTAAAGAAAATCATCTCCAAAGAGGAAACACTTTACAGCTGCATGTTAGTTAGTTAGTTAGTTAGCAGATGCTTCAATTCCTGGATCACCAACATTACAAGCAACCAGTCATAAAGAGGTCAAAGGTCAGAGGTCACAGCACCCTGACATCTATAATCTATAATTTCAATCATGTATATTAACCAGGTTTGTAAAAACTGACCTGCATCCTTTAAGGCGATACGCATCTCTGGCGTGCTCATCGTCCCAGAGTTGTCAGTGTCATTCTTCTTGTAGAGCGACTACAGACACAAGATGGCACAGACAGTATTAAGCTACAGACACAACCTTCATACTGACACTACAGGTTCCCTCTATCGAGTCGATACTAATATTCTTTAAACTACTAAAACTAAATGTATCTGTCATCTATCTATCTATCTATGAGACATGACCTCTTGTCCATTTCAAAGTTTGAATCAGAACATTAAAAGAGTTGCATTCCCTTTTGATTTGGAATCACTGCAATTTCTATACATTCCTCAATTCAATACATTTGATTATTTTTCGTCTAATTGTTCAGCCCTACATCCCATCATCCTCCAGTTCAGACCAAGTCGTCAGAGGTCAAATGTCAAACCTTACCAGGTATTTCTGGACCTTCTTCCAGAGCGTTGCGAACTCCCCAAGGCCGAGCTTCCCATTGCCGCTGTCCTGCTGTGGAGTTAAGGTCAATTTACTACCAAACATATCGCTGTCCAATCAGAACCTGGTCTATTCTAAAGGTCATCGTGAGGTGAACAAATTAGTTCCTGAGTAGGCAGGACTAGCGATCCAGTCGAAGACTGGGTTGGGTTAGATGCCTTCAAGATAAAGGTTTAGGTTGAAGTTAAGGTGATTAAGTGTTTGTCTCCAGGTGAGCCAGGTGAAAGGATACATCCATTAAGTTGACCATGATCCTGCAGGTATCCATGCTGAAGCCGTCAGTTTTGATGTCAGTTCCTGTGAAGGAAAGACAGAAATTGGTGTTGAAGCAGTCGATGATACATCAACACCAAAACTCAAAACTCTGTTTTCATGAATTAAAGGTGCACAAGCACAGGGCAACTGATGTTCACTGACACGCCTCCTACTGACCACCACTGACACACCCCCTACTGACCATCACTGACACGCCCCTAAATACCAAACGAGTGCAGGTGAGAAAAGATCCAGTGTGCGACTGACCACAATGCAAAGCGCCGCCAGTCCATGTGTTGTCAAAACTAGAGCCCCAACTTACGTTTGGCAACGATCTTATTCAGAATGGTTCTCAGCTCCACCGCAGAGATCTCCATGTCCTGAAAAGCATCATGGGAAAACAATAAAATGCCGACATCACTGATCTCTGGGAAGAGCAGTGAGAAACACCACAGTGAGGCTGAGAGACAAAGATGGAGACTGGATAAAAAGCAGGAAGTTACAGGTTACCGTCCCGGTGGTGTTGGTGACCAGGTGAACTTACATCTCCAGCCAGCTTTGTAAACAGGCCTCTGAATCCAGCATCCACTTCCTCGTCAGAAACCACTTCCTAAACACACGAAGAAGACAGCAGTCCTCCAATCAGTCCTACACTACAATATGTGATACTGTACCATAGTACTGGTACTGTAGTACTGGTACTGTATCGTAGTATTGCATCCCAGTAGGACCAGTATGGTACAACATGGTGTTTGTAAATTGGAAAACCTCTATAGGTGTCCCAGGGTGTTGAAGGTGAGCCCATTATTATTATTATTATTATTATTATTATTATTATTACTACTACTACTATTATTATTACTATTATTATTATTATTACTACTATTATTATTATTACTATTATTATTATTGTTATTATTACTAGTATTATTATTATTGTTATTATTATTGGTTGTTGTTGTTGTTGTTATTATTACTAGTATTATTGTTATTATTATTACTAGTATTATTGTTATTATTACTAGTATTATTATTATTATTATTGTTGTTGTTGTTGTTGTTGTTGTTAGTAGTAGTAGTACTTACATCGTCTAGTTCAGCGTTGACCGGGTCGTCACAGGGTCTGACAGAGGACAGACGACGGTTTATCATCAGATGCTTTATAGTAACATTCTAAAATATGATATTGTAACACACACACACACACACACACACACACACACACACACACACACACACACACACACCAGTGAAACCAATGTTTCTTACTGGATCTCAGACTGCTTCTCGGAGAAGACCCGGATGCAGAAGTCTCCGTTGAGGTGCGGTTCGAAGGTGGACGGGACGATCAGGTACTCGCCAGGCGGCAGTTTGAAGCGAGTGCTGACCTCCCGCAGGTTGACGAAGGTTTCCGACTTCGCCGTCTGGGCGTGAGTCAGGAAGTAGTTCTTATCCAGGTGAACCTCCCTCTGCCCGTGGAACTAATGAGGGAAAGCAGCCAATCAGGAGGAGATAATGAGATAATTGGCCAGCTAATGCAGCTAATAACCATATCTTCTTATCTACAGCTACTGTCCTGAGTTATGCTGCGGTCCAGAGATGCTGGAAAGTCAGAAATTCTGGTTTTCTTCTAGGAAGAATCCAATGGAGAGGATTTCCAAGTAGAGAACTCAGTTTCTTAACCCTGAGGAGATGCAGTTACCTGATGTCACGCCAACATGGCGGCACTGCAGACGCTACACAGCATTACTTTAACATGTTTACAAGGTTCCCACGGGTCATGGAATTTAGAAAAGTCTATTCCAGACAAGGAAAGTCAAGGAAAACTCTAAAAAAAAAAAAGAGTTTATTCACCACCAACAAACTGCTGGCTGTTGAATCGATAGTGCTTGAAAATGAATTCCATGCTTAAAAACAGAGGCAAAGTCTGCAAACATGCCAGGGAACTGTAAATTTCAGGAGCTTTGGTTACAAGGACTGGGTGTCGCGAGTCGACGACAGACACGCTAAATGGAAATCTTGTGCTACAACTAAAGATCTATCAACCATGCAGGTGCAGTGCAGGTATTTGTTGCAGCACACACCACCTGAAATAAGTCACCTAAGGTAACTTGTTGTGGGACTGCAGGACTGGCTCTCGAGGACCAGAGTCCAAGATCCCTAATCTAAAGTGTTTTTTGCATGTCATGTTACGTTTATAGGTCATGGAAATTCAACGTTTTAGTCATGGGAAGTCATGGAAAAGACAGGGAACTTTACATTTGACCCTGAGGATACCCTGGAGGATATAGACCTTGTGTTCATATCCTCACAATACACTGAAGTTTGATTTTCTGCATCACATGACCTTAAATCTGCTGTGTGGTTTTAGTAAATCTGAAACATAAAGTTGTCGTATAGTTGCTCATAATTGAAACAGCTTTGAACAGAACGATTCACAAACGATTCAGCAGCTCAGACGACGTCTCAACGCTCTGGAACGATATCTGCAAAGAGTTTCAATGTAGGACGTCCTATCAACGTCCGTCCAACGTCAACGTGTTTTCTGGGTTTGTCATTGGATGTGATAGTATAATATAATATATGAATGAAGAATAAAGTGTGTTTGTCAACCTTTGACCTTTAACATGATGTTGTGGGTCCAGCACTCACCTGTGGTGGAACCTGAAGAGAAAAGAACACAAAAAAACAGAAACTTAAAGGAATACTTTGATATTTTGAGTTTTTTTCAGCTCTGTTTCTGTGTGGAAAGACAATTGAACATTAGATAAAATAAGAGAAGATGGAGATGCTTCTGTTGGTTTCTGTGTGGACTGGGATTAAACTTTTCATTCATTTTCAAACTTCATATTTTCATATGATCCAGATGATTCCAGGTTCTGTCGTTTAGCACCAAGTTGTCTATTCTCATCCTTTTCTACTCACTGTGTTCTCCATCTATCATCGACCCAGGTTCCCCAGGGGATCAATAGTTTGGTCTCATCTCCATCCTCACCTCGTAGATGGCGAAGCCGACGGTGTGCATGTCCTCTCCCGCCTTCCGGAGCTTCCTGCGGTTCTTCTGGATCAGACCGACCACGAAGCTGCAGCCGACCTCGCCATCGTCCGGGTCGTCGTCCTCCTCGTCCAGCTTGATCACAAACTGGGGGTTCATCCAGAACGTGTCTACAGAGGAGAGATCAGCAGGATGTGACCATCAGTTACATCACCGTTACATCACCGTTACATCACCGTTACACTTCCTGGTTGAAGGTCAAAGGTTTTCGTCTAGTCACTCCCCTGGTTTATTTCTTTCTTAGATAACTTTGATACAGTTTTTACAGTTTCATCACCAATCTGATACCAACCAGTGGAGCTTCCAGCTTAGTATTAGTATTAGTAGTACTAGTAGTAGTACTAGTAGTAGTACTAACAGGGGTGGTTCCTGCAGCCTCCAGCTGTAGTATTAGTATTAGTAGTACTAGTAGTAGTACTAGTAGTAGTACTAACAGGGGTGGTTCCTGCAGCCTCCAGCTGTAGTATTAGTATTAATATTAGTAGTACTAGTAGTAGTACTAACAGGGGTGGTTCCTGCAGCCTCCAGCTGTAGATCCTCTCCTCCAGCTGCCGTCGAACTTGCTGACGCTCCAGTGCTTGACGGAGTCGTCGGTGATGGCGTCGGGGGTCAGGGTGCAGATCTCGATCCGAGAGTAGTGGCGCAGGAAGTCGCTGAACGACATCCTGCACAGATAGGACAGAAAGTGAAGACCTCTCACTCTGGAACCACCACTACCCTCCCTACTATCTGACCTTTGACCTCCTCACTGAGGACTTGAAGCTGATTCTACTGTTGACCTCAGTGGAGTCTCTCAATGACTTCAATGTAAAAGGTAAATGTAGATTTCAACCAGAGGTTCAAACCCCCCCCCCCACCCCCCCCGAAGGGTCCTTGAGCAACACACTGAATCCCTACCAATCCCCACAGAGATCAATACAGTATTTATCTATCTACTCTATTCTGCTAGACTCCGCCTACCAGAACTCTCCATCCTCTGCGTTGGCATGTGGACAGTCTCCGTCCACCTGGCTCCACTCAGATGACCTGGAGGAAGATAAAAACAATAAAAAACAAAATGGATCCGGCCAATCAGAGCCCACGGTGCGTCAAGCAACTGGAAAAGTGTACAAATAAATCAAATAGACTTGACAGTGAACTGTTGCATAATTGTGCATAACGCTTTCAAAATTAAAGCCGAATTTAAAGATATTCTGATCAAATAAGTTGTAGTAATAGTTGTCACAGTCTTTGTTATAACATGTACTTACAACTCAGTTAGACAGCATGCTATTACCAGTACTATCCCGTTACACTACTACCAACTACTCAAACAGGTGAACAAGGAGCTCATCATGGCAGGAAACTAACTCTTCTCCACTGAGCCACACTGGCTAGTTCATCGCCAAACCCACCAGCCCAGCTGGACACTCAGAGTAGGATCCATGTGATGGCTGGTTACCTGGTGGGTACACTAACTACATGGATGTGACCAGTATGTGTGCTGGGTTGTACTAGTGTTAGGTTACCCGTCGCTCCAAGCTCCGGTCCATTCCACCTGACCCCAGGGGTTCCTCACCCTCACCAGCTTCTCCCTCCGACCCCGGTAGTTCACCTGGGAACATTAAAACCAACACAGTACCAGCATGAGCATCACATGGTATGGCAAGCTGTAGCATCGCTGAGTGAGTCCACAGCTAACTAACTAAGCTGGTAGCTTGGTGACCTAGGACTAGTAACTGATCAGTGACCAGCAGCAGTTCGTTCAGTGGACTGATGCTCCTGTTAGCAGAACAAACATGGCTGACATGTTTCGATTTGGTTCACCTGTTCTGTGAATCCTACTTCAGTAGCTTATATAAAAGGTGTGTCTGCTCTGTTTCCATGGTTACCACAGTAGACAAGAAGTGATGTTACCTCCACGGCGCCGGTCAGTGAGTAGGCGTGGCCTTTCACCAGCTTCTGACGAGTGACAGCCTCCGAGTCAGCAGCGCTGGTAATCTGCACCAATAGAAACACATCAGTCTGTTAAGGTCTGTTGTCCTGTCAGTAGCTACTGTACTACTATGTTAGTCTGTAGAGGTCTGTTGTCCTGCACCATATGTCAGTAGCTACTGTACTACTATGTTAGTCTGTAGATGTCAGTTGTCCTGTGTGTCAGTAGCTACTGTACTACTATGTTAGTCTGTTAGAGGTCTGTTGTCCTGTGTGTCAGTAGTACTGTACTACTATGTTAGTCTGTAGAGGTCAGTTGTCCTGGACCATGTGTCAGTAGTACTGGTCGACTATGTTAGTCTGTTAGAGGTCTGTTGTCCTGTGTGTCAGTAGTACTGTACTACTATGTTAGTCTGTAGAGGTCAGTTGTCCTGGACCATGTGTCAGTAGTACTGGTCAACTATGTTAGTCTATTAGAGGTCAGTTGTCCTGGACCATGTGTCAGTAGTACTGGTCTATTATCTTAGTCTATTAGAGGTCAGTTGTCCTGGACCATGTGTCAGTAGTACTGGTCGACTATGTTAGTCTGTTAGAGGTCAGTTGTCCTGGACCATGTGTCAGTAGTACTGTACTACTCACGTCGATGGAGCAGCCCAGCAGCGCTCCGGCCTCCAGGGCCTTCTTGATGATCTGGAACATGTTGGACGGCGGTCTCTGCAGGTCGAAGTTCTCTGCAATGCCTCCGGTGAAATCTTCAAAGCCCTCAGTGGTCGAGCCGCCAGACAACGCCTCGTAGCAGCCATTTGCTCTGCACAGACAGGAAACAGCAGGCTGGAGCTTAGAGAGGCCTGAAGGTTGCTGGTTTGACTGGTTTACTGGTCAGCTCCCAGTGGCCACCAGCAGAGGACTGTGGTTGTACACATTTACAGGGTGTCTGCAAGTTCCAAAAGAGTGGAGGAGATCTTACTTGGCGTAGGCTTTCTCCAGCAGGGCGCTCCAGAACTCCCTCCCCTCGGCTGAGTGGACGAACAGCAGCTCGTCATCTTTGACTGGCAGGCGGTCGTCGATCACGACGTCCACCCACTCCCCAAACTGCCAGAACTGTGTGAGAAAAAGCAGGAGAACTCTTTACCTTAAAAATAATCTGATATAATTTAGCATCTTTACAAAAAGAAAAAATCTCTTTGCAGTTTGAATTCTTATTCTTATATTAGTTCCTAACATACTGCTAGTGAACAAAGTCCTGATGATGTTACTTTGGAGAATGTCTTAACATGATAGACAGCCAAAGCAATCAATGACCTTTGTTTAGCAACAGACGCCAGGAAATATTCTTTTAGTTTTTTCTTTTAGATCTCAGTACGGCCTTCAAAACCATATACTGTACCATTTTATTATCCTCTGTAACTACGGTAGACTGTTCCATTTTATTACCCTCTGTAACTACGGTAGACTGTTCCATTTTATTACCCTCTGTAACTACGGTAGACTGTACCATTTTATTACCCTCCGTAACTACGGTAGACTGTACCATTTTATTATCCTCTGTAACTACGGTAGACTGTACCATTTTATTACCCTCTGTAACTACAGTAGACTGTTCCATTTTATTACCCTCCATAACTACGGTAGACTGTACCATTTTATTACCCTCTGTAACTACGGTCTTGCTTTGTACTGCTGCATAACTGCAATTTCCCCTCGGGGACAATAAAGAGCCATCTATTACTTGATAAAGTAATAAAACAATTAACTTGATAAACTGGGTCAGTCTCAGGGATGAAGCTCTTCACTGGTTCAACTCCGACCTTTCCAACAGAACGTTTTCAACATAGGCATCCTCAGCAGACATTGCATGTGGGGTCCCACAGGGTTCAATTTTGGGCCCCATCTTATTCTCCATTTATATGCTTCCA
The DNA here is from genome assembly GCA_034670405.1 of Hoplostethus atlanticus. Classification (NCBI taxonomy): domain Eukaryota; kingdom Metazoa; phylum Chordata; class Actinopteri; order Trachichthyiformes; family Trachichthyidae; genus Hoplostethus; species Hoplostethus atlanticus. Next base: position 528,589 of record JAXDDX010000146.1, on the reverse strand, counting down.
TTTTGACATATTATCCACAAACATAACATAAAGATTCACTTTTATGCAGATGACACACAGTTATATCTGCCTATAATAGCTAACAAATAATAGTCTAGATTCTCACTATTGACAAAAACGTCACATGAACATACAGATGTGAATTCAAAGCACATGTGCTTTTTGGACATTTGTCACAATATAGTATAGAAAACCAACATGTATCCAAAAGTACTTTGAATTCACATCTGTATGTTCATACATGACTGTGTTGTGGTTGTACTGGTCAGCTCCTAGTGGCCACCAGTAGAAGGCTGTGGTTGTACTGGTCAGCTCCTAGTGGCCACCAGTAGAAGGCTGTGGTTGTACTGGTCAGCTCCCAGTGTGAATGTTGTATGTTACCTGGAAGTGAAAGATGCCGGCATAATTATCCCCGAAGCCCTGGTCGGTAGGAACCACCCGGGCCATCACATCTTCATTCAGGGTCAGCGAGGCGATGGCCGCCAATAGCCAACAGTCACCTAGAGAAACAACGCTATTATGCGACATGTGTTTCATCCAAGCAATCTGATTGGTCAAAGACACGTTCTAACTGTGCTGATAATTCCCTGAGAGGAGGAAGAAGCAGGGAGCTCTCACTCTCACTCTGTCTGTGATATGGTCTTCTGTTATATATATTAATATTAAAGTAGTGAGATATGGTCTTCTGTTATAGATATTAATATTAAAGTAGTGAGATATGGTCTTCTGTTATAGATATTAATATTATAGTAGTGAGATATGGTCTTCTGTTATAGATATTAATATTAAAGTAGTGAGATATGGTCTTCTGTTATCTATATTAATATTAAAGTAGTGAGATATGGTCTTCTGTTATAGATATTAATATATAGTAGTGAGATATGGTCTTCTGTTATAGATATTAATATTAAAGTAGTGAGATATGGTCTTCTGTTATCTATATTAATATTAAAGTAGTGAGATATGGTCTTCTGTTATAGATATTAATATTAAAGTAGTGAGATATGGTCTTCTGTTATCTATATTAATATTATAGTAGTGAGATATGGTCTTCTGTTATATATATTAATATTAAAGTAGTGAGATATGGTCTTCTGTTATCTATATTAATATTAAAGTAATGAGATATGGTCTTCTGTTATAGATATTAATATTAAAGTAGTGAGATATGGTCTTCTGTTATCTATATTAATATTAAAGTAGTGAGATATGGTCTTCTGTTATAGATATTAATATTAAAGTAGTGAGATATGGTCTTCTGTTATAGGACTGGAAAACATTCAATTGCATGACATTTCCAGGTTTTCCATGACTGTAGGGACCCTGTACAGTAGACAGTAGGTCCACTGTGTTTGCTTAATATGTGTTTAACATGAATGTAGTGAGTAACAGAAAAAGAGCCTGCTGAGAAGTAAAGGTCTTTATGTGACTGGTTCTTAGCAGGATCTATTCATTTTTGTGAATCACTTGAAAACAACATTAAAGTTTGAGAAGACATTAGACGGTTTTGAATGTAACGTTACATTTGTGCAGTTTTTCATTTTGTGTCAGCAAGTCAGCTTGCTAAATCTTTATGTCTTATGCAACCTCAACCTCAACAGCCTTCTGTGTGGTAACTTCAAAGAGAGAGAGAGAGAGAGAGAGAGAGAGAGAGAGAGAGAGAGAGAGAGAGAGGAATGTGCTGTGGTTTTATCGAGGCACGACATGGTGGTGAGTCATCAGCGTGTGAGAAACAAACAACCACAACTGAGTGTGTGTGTGTATGTATGTGTGTGTGTGTGTGTGTGTGTGTGTGTGTGTGTGTGTGTGTGTCCTCGTTGACAGCAGCACCTCTCCCTCTCCAGTGTTTCAGTCTATGCCTCTCGACCATTTAAACCCACTAACAATAGCAGGCAGGCCTCTTCCTGTCCTCTACAGGCAGAGATTCAACCAGGCTGCAGCCTTGGCATCGCCTCTAATTACACTTGATTGGCTCCAGCCAGAACGAAAAACTCCAAAAACAGTCCAAGTCCATGTTCTCAGCTGGTTTGCATTATTTCTGAGTCTGCTGGTATAAACACTGTTCTCCGTCTCATCTTCCACCCATCAGGGTTTGAAGGCCGATATTGATCATTTTGGATTGATAGCCGATATTTTGTGTTGCTTTGTGTTTCATTTAACATCAATAAACCACCACATGAATCTAGAGTCATCAGTATAACTCCACCACCACCAGCCTGTCAGCCTCTACCAGCCTCCACCAGCCTCTACCAGCCTCTACCAGCCTCTACCAGCCTCTACTCTCATTCTACATTGTGTCCACTGGGTTGATTTGGAGGGAAATCTGCTGGATTGCTTTACGGCACAAAACAGGAAGAGGGCGCTGTTCTTCCAGCGCTAACGGAGCTAAAGATAAAGAGTTTCTGGAGACGGCAGATGGAGGAAGGAGAGAAAGGAAGATGGAGAAATCACTTCCAACATGTTCCAACAAGACGCCAGGGAGGGGGGACCGGAAGCAACGTGGCTTATGGGAAATGTAGTGTTAATGTGGAGAAACACTAGCACTAACAATACCACTGGTGTGAGATAGAGGCTACATTGGTTTACAGTCATTATACCAGGTAGTAGTAGTGATATGATGATCATATATTGATGTTAACATGAGACACAGAGAAACTGTTTTCCATTTTCATGCCAAGAAATTCAGTATTTAGTGTTTCCTCCAGAATTGTATTCTTGTCAGGGTAAGGGTAAAAGCCTCTGAACTGAACTCTATTAAATCCCAGGATATCAATATTACTACAACTACTACCCACTACTACAACAACAACAACAACAACAACTACTACTACTACTACTACTACTACTACTACTACTACTACTACTACTACTACTACTACTGGAGGTAAAGTTGAATCTAGATGGAAGATAACAGGTTTCTACTGTAATGGAGTATCATTTAAAGAAATGTGTAAGCAGTTGTGACAAACAGTTAACAACAGGATGTGAGGCGTTCATGGCCAGTTGGAAATGTCAGTGTCTGTTAGTGTCTCGGAGTGGAACTCACCCAGAGCTCCCTGGCAGATATCTGTCCTGGTGGCGCCTCCAACGATGAACTCCGGACTGGACACCAACTCCTGCAGAACCAGGTGGAGGTTTAACACAATTAGTTTTAGCACAATGGACAAAAGAGAGGTAACACAGTAGCTGATCAATTCTATCTGAAAAGATAAGATGAAACTTTATTGACTGGAGGAATTGTGTCATGGAAGCAGCTGTCCAGTCCCACGGTGCCTAGCTAGCTGTCAGCATCAACTGCTGCTGTAGTTTAAGTTGCTACCTGAATAACCAGGCAACCTCATCATTCACCCAAAGTGATGGTTTGATTCCCACCAGGTGGAATAGATCTGATCTGCTATCTCGCTACCCGAGGTTAGGTTAGCTGTCTTTATCAGAACAATAGCTCCACTGACTCATATCTCCCGGTACATTGAATGAGGAAGAGGAAAGTTAAGTCAATTTCATCATATATTAAAGCAGGAAACGATTCAGGGGACGGTTTGAAAATGAAAGGAGGATCTGAGCTGAGACCAGTTCATGTGAAGACCTGCAGCAGGCCACACCTCCTAGACTACAACACCAAACCTTTCTTGGTTTATGCAACAACAGCCCAATGGAAAAAAACAACAGTATTCCTATGGTATTCCTATGGTAATTTATAGTGTGTCTGCGGTACTCATTACATTACATTAGCGGAATAAGTACTAGAACTAGAACTAGAACTAGAATAAGTACTCAATAGTCATCTTGTATCGTTTAATCTGCTATAGTGTAACTGTAGTATTACTATGGGATGTGACACGTTGATACTTGTATAGTCCTTCTATCAGGACGGAGCCCCCACCCACCCCGCCCACCCCCCCCAACATATACATATGACCCCCCCCCCTCTCCTCCCCCAAACCAAATCAACTCATCATCTCCCACCCAGACCACAACCGGATCTACCGGGTCAACCTCTCGAGTTTACCGTGGGTCTCTTCCAGGTGACTCCCCGGGTCTTGGAGGAGCTGCGGCCCAGCTCGTTGAAGCCCAGGGACTCGGGTGCGGCTGGGAAGGAGGGGTCTGAGAACAGCCGTCCGGAGCTCAGACACTGGGCCCTGAGGGCGCTGAAGTTCTGGGCCAGGAACGGAACCGCGTTGGCGTTGGTGCCGAAGCCCGCGGCCAGGGCGCGCTGCTTGGCCAGGGAGGAAGCCACTCCGGACATTCTGGAGGAATCACAGAAGAAAAGAGCTTCTTCTTCTTCTTCTTCTTCTTCTCTCGGACCAGAAGTCAGACTGACATGGAAACTTTCAGCGGAGATTTCTCCCTCCGCCCCGAAAACCGAAAGGCGGAGCTCGCTCGCTCGCTCTCTCTCTCTCTCTCTCTCTCTCTCTCTCTCTCTCTCTCTCTCTCTCTCTCTCTATGTCTGTGTCTCTCTCTCTCTCTCTCTCTCTCTCTGTAGGAACAGTAATGACCACACAGGAAATAATTCATTATGTATCTATAAAAATAATATAAAATTAAAACAATGAAACATTATTCAGTCGTTGTGTCTCATTAGAATCAGTTCAGGTTCAGTTCTTCCAATACATAACCAATACAGTATTGATCAATTCAGTCCAACTGCATCATATCAAGTAACATCAAAGTGTTTCAGAGGGTCGGCGTCACTTTGACAGAACTGAACAGGTTGATCAGGTTGACCAACCACATTGCCTGCAGGTTGACCTGGGATCAAACCTGCAGGCCAACGCAGAACCACTTCCTCCACATTGTTGTGCTGTAGCTATCAGCAATCAGGACATTTCTGATCTGGGTTCGATCCTTCAAAGGGTGTATTTGTATTTTGTCTTTTTGTGATACTTGCTGCTGCAACCCCAGAAAGGATGCCTTCATGACTCATGCTGTTGAACCCTGAAAAAGGCGTCGTTACCTCAGATCATGTGGGCTGGTAAGGAGACAGTAAGTCATGGATGTTCACTACGATCATCACAGAGTCCCGACTGGCTTTGGGTTATGAACTCAGAGTTGGCTGATCTCACACCACACCCTCACCTTGCTCTCCAGGTCAAAGCTCCGCCCCTTATATCTGCAGACCTTTATCCCCCAAGACAAACTCAGTACACACTTCATACCTTACACACCTCAACGCTCCACCAGCGACCTGCACAAACTCTCCAGCAGCTATACACTTGACTGTCGGCATGTCCAACGTGGCACATCATCTAGCCCGGAAGGTGGCCAGCAAGGAGGAGGGCCTGGGCAGCAAGGCCAACGCTGTTCCCTTCAACAAGCAGGACTTCCAGAGCCTGAAGAGGGGCTGTCTGGAGGCCTCCACCCTCTTCTGCGACCCCAGCTTCCCCGCCGACTGGAACTCCCTGGGCTACAACCAGCTGGGGCGCTACTCGTCCAAAACCACCGGCGTGGAGTGGAAAAGGCCCACGGTAAGCGAACACACCGGTTTGATCTAAGATGGTTGATTGAATATAAAAACACTTCCTGGTCGTCGCTATGGTAAAGATTAACCAGTAGCCATGGAAACTGGCACTTCTCCATCACCATGATCCTTCAGGCTCACAGGAATATTTGTTCCGAACCTTGGTCAGGGTGCTGTGACCTCTGACCCTTGACCTCCTGTAATGTTGGTGATCTAAGCTGATTCTACCTCAGTGGAGTCTGTCTGAACAGGTCCATTAAGAGACATGAGATTATTTTTTTCAGGAGCTGTATGCCAAACCTAAATTCATCATTGATGGAGCCAAGACAACGGACATCTGCCAGGGTGCGCTAGGTGAGCTGGACACACACACACACACACACACACACACACACACACACACACACACACACACACACACACACACACACACATAAATCATGCCCTTCGCTCCCCAGTACAGCTGAAGTCTAACGTGGTCTCAGAGTGTTTCTGTGGTTTTGGTTTGCAGGCGACTGCTGGTTGCTGGCGGCCCTCGCCTCCCTGACGCTGGATGAGGAGGTTCTGGCTCGGGTCGTCCCTCCTGGTCAGAGCTTTGAGGAAGACTATGCTGGCATCTTTCACTTCCAGGTGATACACACACACAACAATGTTAAAAAATAAAAATCATGTACCTAAAAAATATCATACAGTGCCTTCGGGAAGTATTCAGACCCCTTCACTTCTCTTTGTTGTGTTGTAGACTATGTATTTATTTTTATTTTCATTTTGCCATCAATCTACACACAATATCCCATAATGACAAAGTGAAAACTGAGAGATTCTCTGACATTGAACTCTTTGGCCTGAATGCCAAGCGCTATGTCTGGAGGAAGGCAGGTACCGCTCATCACCTGGCTAATGGTTAGCCTCGCTGACCTTCCAGTCACTGCAAGTTCCTTCTTTGCCATTCAAGTTAGCCAACTGAAAAGCGATGGTTCTCGACCACAGTCCACCGACACTCCCATCCAGTCTGACAGCCTGAGAGGATCTGCAAGGAAGAATGGGAGAAACCGCCTGAATCCAGGTGTGCAAAGCCGGTAGATGCAAACCAAGACGCATCTGTAATCCTGCCAGAGGGTCTGAACAGTTAGGCAAAGGACTTTTTTATTTTTAATAAATTTGCAAGTTTTTCTAAAAACATTCTTGCTTTGTCACTGTGGGGTATCGTGTGTAGACTGATGGCAAAACATGTCTTTATCCATTTTTTAATCCATTTTAAATTAAGACTACAACCCAACAAAGTGTGGAAAAAGTGAAGGGATCTGAACTTTCCACTGCAAATACAATATAAATAAACATGTTATTGCTACTGCTGCTACTACTGTGACAATATTCTATTAATGAACTTTATTTGTATCTCAATCACATAAAAGCATCACACTCCAAGAAGACACACAAGATGGAAGAGTGAAGTTAACAGTGTAAAATAACAGGATGAATGAAATCACATGAAACCAAAAATAAGCTAAGAAGTGATTTAAAAGATGATGCTGGCGAAGTTTTCATCTGTATTTGTGTCCTTATTTATTCTGTTATCATCGTTCGCTAAAACAAGTTGTGCTGACTTGAATATGACTCAGCTGTTTAAGATCTGCTCTGCAACCAATGGGAAGCACTAGTCAGTATCGAGGGAGTTTCTATTGTTCCCAACAAGGACAAATGGAAAAAGTGCGTCCAGATCCACAGGAAGTGTGGTTATGACATTTTCCTGTGTGACTGTAGCTGTGGCAGTTTGGGGAGTGGGTGGACGTTGTGGTGGACGACCGGCTGCCCACCAAAGACGGGAAGCTGATGTTCGTCCATTCAACCGACGGCAACGAGTTCTGGAGCGCCCTGCTGGAAAAGGCCTATGCCAAGTAAGCTGATGCCACCTACAGAAACTCAACATAGTAGTACAGTAGCTACTGACACACATGGCACAGTCGTAGTGGCAATCATAAGATAAACACATTTAATAATAAATATCACCTCGTTATACGACATAGTTCAGAATCACAACTGTACAGTTAGTAGTTTTATTATATCGGTAATCTGTACTGGATTACAATAGGCAGAAGTGAGGTCAGGTTTTGTGCTGGATGCTGGTTGAAGGCTGGGTGGTTTAAGATTTGCTGAACAAACAGTCACTACTGGCCACAACCTGGAACTCAAACAGATCTGCAGATACAGGAGCACTTTCCTGACCGGTTCACGTATTAAACCCTATTGTACACTCTGATTTCTATAGCATCACAAACTTTAACCACCCTGACAGGTTCCTGCTGAAGGGGTGTAGTAGTTAGACATATTACTCTGTAGAGTAGAGATTAGTAAGTCTTTAAATTCCCTGTAGGGCAATTTCCTTTGCAGCTATTAGTCTTCTGATGTTGGTCCATGCAGTCATATAGTGATATTAGTTATGTAGAATAATGTTGAACTATACAGTCATTTGGTCTTCAGAGAAAATTCCTCTGAAAATCTTTAATATTTTTTCTCTTCTTTGAACCAAATCTCAATGGCCAAGTCAATTTGGGTCAGCTGTTTCAAATTTCTAACAGAAGTACACTGGGGATCTGCGAGGCCTGGTGGCTTGCCTGCTTCTGGATTTGCAGGCCATCATGTTTTCGTGTGTATTCCACTGGCATTGGTACTACTGTACTTGCTTGGTTTCAAGATGACCTTTGGATGACATACCTTGATGACATTCAAAGGAATTTTTTTTAAACATTTTGTGAGGCACAGTCTCACCATCATCTGCTTTTCGTTTCAAATGCCTTTTTCATAAGGACTACCACGCTCGCTTCTTGCCTGTTGTCTGACCATGAATCGGACTAAACATGAAAATGAAATAGATGCCATATTCTGATGACCTTCCCCCTGCAGGGTCAACACCTCCTACGAGGCGTTGTCCGGAGGCGCCAGCATCGAGGGCTTTGAAGACTTCACAGGGGGCGTCGGCGAGAGCTACAACCTGAAGGAAGCTCCTCCACATCTGTTCAAGATCGCGCAGAAAGCTCTGAAGCTGGGCTCCCTCCTCAGCTGCTGCATCGATGTAATGCCACTTTTTGGACATATCATTACGTTGCCTTGATGTTTAACATTATGAAGTGTGCATGCCTGGAAGCCCAGCCATCACTAGCGACACCTAGTCTTGTTAAATTAATTAATCCAGGGAACCTAATAGAGACTTTATAGTTTCATCATCAATCTGAAACAACCAGGTCCGATCCATCATGGACCCATTGGAGAATTGTCTGTTAGTTAATAATGTGTCACTAGAACCAGTTGACTGTCTGAACCAGGTTGTTGTGGTGTGTCTGTAGATCATCCAGTAACGTTCTCAGTAAAAGTGATCAGTGTGATCAGGTAGATTTGTCTCCAAATGTAGGTTACTGTGACTCAGTAAACTGTCTTGTCTTTAGCCCTAGTCTCTACTCCAAAACACTCTGAGTTGGAGCTGGAGAAGAGTCAGCTAGTTAACCTGAACTAACTGGTAGCTAGCTAACTAGCCAGCAGGCTAGTTTAGTTACTGTTAACATGGGACTACTAGCCACTGCTAACGCTAGCTTCTACTAGATACGTTAGCTAGTGGCCGCCAGGTGGCCGCCAGGTTCTCAAATGTGGACCTCTGGGTCCAAAGTATCGCTGGTTTTCTATTCTACCAGTTAGTTAAATGCATTCATTTGGGTCCCAGGTCTAAAACAGTTTTAAAAACAGGATTAAGAACCACTGGATAGCTTTTCCTGTAAAAGTACTTGAACCTTTGATTTCATGCTATGATGGTATATCTGGTGTGTGAAAGTTGTCTTTCTGTTGTGTTTGGACCAGATAACCAGCCAAGCTGAATTTGAGGTGGTGACTGATAAGAAACTGGTGAAGGGTCATGCTTATTCCATCACTGGAGCAGCGGAGGTAAGGATGGGCATCAGGAGCTGATTTCACTTATTCACACACCTTCCACCAGAGAGGAGGAACTAACCAGTAATGTCCACATGGTGGGAGAACACCGCTCTATATCATAAGACAGAAAATTGAGATTTTCAGACTCAGTATGAAATTAAATGACATTTTTGCAGTGTGAAATAATCCAACTAATTTACCCATTGGTCTGATTGGTGTCCCTGCAGGTCCATCTTAATGGTTCTCCAGTGGAGCTGCTGAAGATCAGGAACCCCTGGGGCACTGTGGAGTGGACCGGACCCTGGAGTGATGGGTGAGTAGCGGGACTGTGACCAGAAGGTTTCTGGTTTGAATTCCTTGACTGGCTGGGAAAGTAAATGAGAAACACCTACTGTTGGTGTCCTTCAGCAAGGCACTGAAGCCCCAACTGCTTCAGTAGAGCTGCTAATTGACCTCCAGTAGAAGACTGTGGTTGTACTGGATCTGCTAGGAGGATTTTAGTTGTTATTGATGTAGTATTGAATTGTAGATCTGTCTACACTGTATGTGGGGACATAATATGATAATATTATCGCAAAATTACCTTCTGGAACCTCCTCAAGGACCCCTGAAGGTCCTCAGACCTCAGTTTGGGAACCACTGGTGTCCAAACTGATGCTGAAACAAAAAGTGTTGTTGGCTATAAAATTGCCATTTTTACAGGTGAATTACAAACCAGGCCTGAACTGATTCACTGTGTCGTACAGTCTGAAAGAATAGAGTTAGTTAAAAGAATCAATCATGTCCATTTATGACGGAGTGGACGATTCAATCAGGTGACATCTTCTTCTGTCACCTGATTTGGTAGGGAGGAACTCACTAAGCTTAACTTTACATGATCCATGAGACGCAGGAGTTGTCAAGCTATAAGACAACGGTGTTCAAAAATAGACCAACGCTTTTCCTGTCTAAACGATCAAATCCAGTCCAATACAAAACACTAAGGGTGCTTTCACACCTACCTTGTTTGGTCCGGACTTTTCAGTTTAGTCCGAACCAAAATAGCAGGTGTGAAAGGTGCCTCGGACCACGGTCCGGACCAAAGGACCAGAATTTGGTCCGACCAAAAGAGGTGGTCTCGGTCCGGATCAAACTGAACCATGGTTCGGTTCGTTTGCAGTGTGAAAACACTTTTTTGGATAGTTTGAACTTTCGGACTAATTACAGGAAGTTGAGGCAGGCTATCGTCGGCGACGATATCATTTTTGCATGACGAGGACGTTCATTTGGCGGATTCGAACTAGTCTCGAGTACTGCGCTTGAAGTTGGTGCTGCTGGTAGTAATGCCATAATAATAATACTATAGCCAGTCCCACCAGGATTTCGCAGAGTTTTTTTCTGAGTATTGTGGCCCAAAATGATTTGCAGCGGCTTGTATCAAAAATTGCGATGCAATTTGCGATATTTTTCGTGTTATCTTGTGGTAAAACAGCAGGAATTGATGAAAATTTCAACCCCCCCATCCTCCCCAAAACATTGTAAACTGCCCACTCTGTTTTTTCAGTTGTTTTTTTAAAGTAGTAGAGTAATCGTCACACATTATTACCTCCTGGGGCCGCCGGCTGAAAACTAGTTTTACTACACATGATCTCTGTCTAGTGCCTTTCTTTGTATTTAATTCCTTTTTAATCCTAGTTTTCTTTACATTATTTTTGTTTGTTTTTTCCCTTTAGGCTGCAATGCAGCTTATCTACAGTTTGCCATCACATCATTAGTTGACCCGTCACGTTCCCGTCCCGCTCTAATCTGTCAGGTCTGTCAGTGCTGCCAGTTTGACTCAGAGAAAAGGAGAGAGAGGTCCGGAGCGGAGAACGACATCTAACTAGTCACCGGACTAGTCACATCTAACTAGTCACCGGCCTGTTAGCAGCAAATCAACTTGAACAGTTTATAAAATGATTAGGCTACACCGCGGCGCGGCCCGCCCAACTGGCCCAAAGACCCACCGGCCCACCAATTATTGCGATCGCAAGATCGCAACATCCTGGAGGGACTGTATAGTGGCAACCAAATTAATCGGTTCATTCATTTCATTCAAACGGAAAAGGCTACCCACCGAATTGACAACACGCCAACGTCAGACGCACGCCCGTCAACAAACCAATCAATGTCAAGTATAAGGAGACGCAGCCCATGTAGGTGATGACAACAGGACGTAGGTATGTCATCCAAAGGTCTTTAGTGCGCTCGCAAAATTGCAATGTGAAACCAAAACTAACCGGATCAAATGTATACAATGTAACAAAAAATGAACCTTGGTTCGGACCTTGGTCCGGACTTTCAGGTGTGAAAACACCCTAAGTTTAAAGAAATCCAGTCTTTTTGAATTGCAAACTATGGTTACCAAGCATTCCTGGCTGTTCCCTGTCTTGTCGGCTGTATCCATACTAGCCTATAGCTATCTAGGTTAGTCATGAATGGACGAAAAAGTCATTGTCATTTATATGTTTATTATGTTTTGACTAGAATTCCCTTTTTTGCCATTCAAATTTGCCAGTCAGCTAACCAGCTAACCAGCTAACTGGTTAGCTGACTGGTTGGCTCCGCCCACTGAGGTTTAACTCAACCAATGAGCTTATTTCTGCCTCCCAGAAATGTTGGTAGAAATAAAACCATAATCTGCCTCTTGCGACTTGTTGATAAAATGTCAGAAATGGAAAGAGCACAGAACTATAGGTACCTCAACTCAACTACAGGTAATGTTAATTTAGATGAAGTATGTCTAGAAAATTGGACTCAATAGAGATTAGCATTGAAGCAGCCAAGACCTAACTGCTGATACATGAGCCAAATGACCCACGGTAGCTGCTTCAGAAAGACAACAGACAACTGAAATGCATTAAAGGAGAGTCCAAAAATAAAATAAAAATAAGAGTGTTCTGCTGACTGACACTGGGAATGAGAAGTGTTTGGATAATTTCATTTGTGGTTTTCATTTCTCCATAGAAATTATGGTTCTGCTGTTTTTGTCTTCGACCAGTTTTCCATCACAACTATTCATTGTGTTGTTTTTTACTGTATTTGCTGATTAAAAGCTTTAACAGCAAAACAACTTTGTCATTAATCTGCGGTTCCTTGTCAGTTCAAAGGAATGGGACAACGTTCAGCCGGAGGAGAAGTTGAAGCTGGTGCATTTGGCCGACGATGGAGAGTTCTGGTGGGTTTCACAACCAACAGATTACAGACAGATTACATGATGGCACAAATATGATTGATGTCAGTCGGGAATGAAACTTGGTGTTGGAAACTATTGCCAGTATCTCTTGCTCAAGGACACTTGGCTGCTGTTGAGATGAAACCTGTCAGCTTTCAGTTACAGGACAGTCTACCTACCTTCTTTCTTCATGTTCTCATGTTCTCAAATGTGTTATATATATATTAATATCTTTGGATGTATTTATTTCATACACTATCTCCTATATTTTCAGACGTACATATTCATTTTGTCTCAGTATGTTCTTCAGCTGTTTCCATACCTTTCCTTCATACATTTCTAGTTATATGTGCTAGTGTTGCATTGTGTTTAAAAAACATTTGCTCTATTCTTATTTCTATTCTGTTTACTGTAACAACCCATCTTCCTCATCCTCCTGCCCCTCCAGGATGTCCTACCAAGACTTCCTGTTTCACTTCTCCATACTGGAACTGTGTAACCTGACGCCCGACACGCTGACCAGCGACCAGGTCAGCCGCTGGAACTATTCCCAGTTTGAGGGCTGGTGGAGGGTGGGATCCACGGCTGGTGGCTGCAGGAACCACCCAGGTAAATATAATAACAAGTGAGAACAAGCTTAGCTTTGTTTTCTGGGGGACATTTTTTGTGTTTATTTTATAGAGAGAAAGGAGGACATGCAACAAAGGTCCCAGAGCGGATTCAAACTCACAGAGAGCCGATTAAACGGTCATAGCTAACCGGTGTTAGGGGTCAAGAGTGCCAAAAACTCAAGAGGAGCGATACTTCAACTGTGTGACTGACATCTTGGATCTGAAAAACCCTCAGAGAGAAAACAACAAGTATTTACATGGAGAATGGAGGCGTTAGGTGATGTCACACCTATTGGTTTGCATGTCTGTGAATGATAAGGCTCCAAAGACATCAGAAAGTCAAATAATCTGTCAAAGATGTAGAAATATGGTTAAATATAAACCAAATCAAATAGGAGTTTGCACCTTCTGGCAATGATTTCCAGGAACAGGAAGACTGATGAACCCTAAAGCAACAAAGCCCTTGTGTTAAAGAAGTAGTCAGCCAGGCGCTGCTGATCCCCGTACACCGGGACGCCGCTCAGTGCTAGTTACACACTTACCAGCTGTGATCACCAATAACATCTCACTACTAACTACTACTGTATAGCATTTTCTTAAAACTGAGTTTACAAAATGCTTTAATGACTCATGAACTCACTTTATACAAACTGGCAACATGAAAGTGACTTGGTTGATGCCAGAAGGTTGATGACCTCCTCCAGATTATAAATGATGCTGGTCTGTCCTGGTCCACCAGACACTCAGACAGGATCTAGTGATGGTTACCAGAACAGCTCAGAGACATCAGCTGAGACGCTCAACTTGTGAAAGGAGTTTAACTCGTTTGACAGCTTATCAGTCCAAAAGTCTCCGTTTGTTTCATCATTTATCCAAAACTAATAACATTTTTTTACTCAGTTGATTCTTCTTATTCAAGAATACATTATTTAGAACTGATACAAATCTAAATGTTCAGATCTTTGAGAAATGCTCGTTGTAACTAGAAATATATCTGAATATCTTGTTCACACCATTTGGTTTTCTCAAGTTGTCACTATATATTTAATTATGAACACATGTATGATCCACAGTGTGAACCACTAATACCAGATATTGACTGAATTAATATGGTCCTCTATGTGTTATTGTCACTACTGCTAGTGCTTTTACTTTGAAAAAGGACTTCTGTTGAAAAATATGTTTAATGATTAATGAAATTATTTTTGAAAAGTATCTTGTGTGACAAATATCATTTGACTAAAAATTTGTTTAATTATATATTAGTTTTTGATAAATGATGAAACAAAATAGTTCTTGGTACTTTTGGACAATACTGTTATTCAACATATCATATACATCAACAATCATATATGTTATGGTTATTTAACATCTTATCTTTAAACAGAGCTCTGTGTACGGAAGCCTTAGCGCTGCAGATAAAGCATTAGCATTAGCATAAGTATTAGCATTAGCATTAGTAGAAGCTAACTTACCTGTCCTCCCTACAGCCACGTTCTGCTCCAACCCCCAGTTCATCGTACGACTGGAGCACATGGATGACAACCCTCACGACGGCAAGGACGGCTGCACCTTGCTGGTTGGTCTAATGCAGAAGGACGTACGTAGTGGGAGACGCTTCGGACGAGTCCTCAACAACATCGGCTTCGCCATCTACAAGGTACAACGCAGACCACGATGCTGCCTTAACAGGGAAATGTAATGTCCAGTTTAGGATGACAGACAACCAAAGTAGGAAACTATCTTCTTTGTCTACAGGCAACAGAACAGGACTCTTATTAATGGCTGCTTACTTGTAGACTAACTTACCAGACACGTGTTGTTATTAACATGAACATATATTGTGGTGAAGCCAGAAACACAGAAGTGTTGAAAATGACACATCTTTTTTAAGAGTGCAGATAATGAGGGTTTGGATGCTACAATTCTTCATTTAGTTTTTGACATTTCTCTGTTTTTGTGTTTTTCCAGGTTCCTGAGGAGGTGGGTATCATGGATGTTGATCTAGCACGCAGGTCAACACTCAATTCAATGCCAATACTTTCACTCTTTCAAACCTGAATAACAAAAGTAAAAAAGTCTCTGAGTACAAAGGAGAAACCAACATTAATCCGTTATTAGAGAAACGATTCCTACTGGGATGCTCCTACAAAATGTGACATATATCTTTATTTGTATAACAAAATTTACAATTTAGACAAATCAAAGACACAGAAACAAGGTGAGAGAAGAAAAGAAAAGAAAGAGCAGCAGCAAAAACAAAGACGTAGACATCAGGGTGGGATAGGTCTAGATTTAGGAAAGACCGGTGGGCTGCTGCTCCGATATATATACATATATATGTGTGTGTATATATATATATATATATATATAATTTACATGAATGTATATACATTTTACATATGTTTTAATAATTAAATCATGACTTACATTTCCAAACCTCTTCCCCTGTGAGCAGTATAAAGGTCGCAGTAATGTCCACCTGGGTCCGGATGTTCTTCTGAGGACGAATGCGGTGGCTCGGAGCAAAAACTTCATCAACCTGAGGGAGGTGTGCGAACGATTCAAACTCCCCCCCGGAGAGTACGCCATCGTCCCCTCCACCTTCACACCACACCTCAAAGGAAGTTTCATCCTGAGGGTTTTCACTGAGAAAGAGGCCGTCGCCAGGTCAGAGAGCAAACACAAAGATCTATATTTTCTGAGTTCTATCTCTGTAGCGAGTCCTATCTCTGTAGTGAGTCCTACCTGTCTGTAGTGAGTCCTATCTCTATACTGAGTCCTATCTCTGTAGTGAGTCCTATCTCTGTAGTGAGTCCTACCTGTCTGTAGTGAGTCCTAGCTCTATAGCGAGTCCTATCTCTATAGTGAGTCCTACCTGTCTGTAGTGAGTCCTATCTCTGTAGTGAGTCCTACCTCAATATAATGAGTCCTACCTCGATGTAGTGAGTCCTATCTCTGTAGCGAGTTCTATCTCTTTAGTGAGTCCTACCTGTCTGTAGTGAGTCCTATCTCTATAGTGAGTCCTATCTCTGTAGTGAGTCCTACCTCAATGTAATGAGTCCTACCTCAATATAGTGAGTCCTATCTCTGTAGCGAGTCCTATCTCTGTAGTGAGTCCTACCTGTCTGTAGTGAGTCCTATCTCTATAGTGAGTCCTATCTCTGTAGTGAGTCCTACCTCAATGTAATGAGTCCTACCTCAATATAGTGAGTCCTATCTCTGTAGCGAGTCCTATCTCTGTAGTGAGTCCTATCTCTATACTGAGTCCTATCTCTGTAGTGAGTCCTATCTCTGTAGTGAGTCCTACCTGTCTGTAGTGAGTCCTATCTCTGTAGTGAGTCCTACCTGTCTGTAGTGAGTCCTATCTCTGTAATGAGTCCTATCTCTGTAGTGAGTCCTACCTGTCTGTAGTGAGTCCTATCTCTGTAGTGAGTCCTACCTGTCTGTAGTGAGTCCTATCTCTGTAGTGAGTCCTACCTGTCTGTAGTGAGTCCTATCTCAATGTAGTGAGTCCTACCTCTGTAGTGACTCCTATCTCTATAGTGAGTCCTTTCTCTGTGTTTCTTGCAGTCCTTTGGAAGAGGATATAAAAGCTAACATCAAGGAGGTAGGTCTCAAACATCTTCAAGTTATATTCTGCTTGAATTCTTTTTTAATTCTTCATATTTCAACTAAAGTGTTTGTTTCCAAAACATATTTCCACCTTGGAAATATCACTGCCTGAGGTTCATCATTCAATATCTCTAGATCCAGAGGATCCAGTCTCTAAAAGTGTCTCAATTATTCAGTTTGTCATTTTGTTAGACAACATTGCACTTTTTTCAAATGATGTACTGTATATCTCATTTTGGAACCAAACTCTTTATTTTGAGAGATGACATCTGAAAGGTGGGAGGTTTTCATCAGTAAATCCATTGGACTCATCTCAGACTAATCTTTCTCCTTCCAGCCTCATGTTGAAGAGAACGACATGGACCCTCACTTCAAACATCTCTTCATCCAGATTGCTGGAAATGTAATAATTATATTTTAATTCAAGTATTTCTTTTCCAAATCATCAAGTACTAGTCATGTTTTTAATTCTATTTTGACAGGACTCAGAAATTTCAGCCTCCGAGCTCCAACAGATTTTGGACCGAGTGGTCGCCCAGCGTAAGTACAGTATAACTCCATTAACTGGATGGATACTTTATGCTACCTTGCCCTACTATCACTCTGAGGATGAAGACTGTTCACAGTGAGAAATGTCAGAATATGTGAGATGACTGAGAAATCATAGAAATCATGTATATCAGGACAATACAACAATATTTGTTGAGTTGAGCCTCTATATATGAAACACACTAGTATGGTATTGGTGTCGTACTAACCCATCTCCCTGTTTCCCTTCCAAGGATCTGATGTTAAGATGGATGGTTTCAGTCTCCAGACCTGTCGGCACATGATCAGACTGCTGGATGTTTCCTTTGAAAATAAACAGAATTATACTTTACTGTGAATATGAAGTTAACGATGATAGCATTGCTCATGGTAGGACTAGTTGCTTTTCACTGACTCTGCTTGTCTGGCGCACATTATCACATTATCTGATGCTTGAATTGGAATCAATTGTCTGTTTTATTTTACGGTTGACCAGGTTTGGAGGCAACATAATCCAAAAGTAACTGAAAGTAATCAGATTGCAGATTGCTGACCATGAGTAATCTAGAGCAGTTCAGTTCAGTTATGTTTCCATAATCAAGAGTCTGTAGGTTTTTATTCCAACCAACCACTACAGCAGCTGATGTCACTAACTAGTCCCTCCTGTCTGGTTCAAGGTGTCAACCAGCGTAACGAGCTGCTGTAATGGTTGGTTGGAATGAAAACCTGCAGACTCTCTGATCTCCATCGATCAGGATTAGACACCACAGAACAGTAGATTACATTAGTGCAGTGTAACCTGTAATGGTATAACTACCCAAACCTGCTGGTTAGTTGGTCAGTCAATACTGTGGGGCAGATCCTTGACCAGAGCTCAGACGGACGGCTCAGCTAAGCTGGGCCTGGTGGAGTTCCACGCTCTCTGGACCAGGATGCAGGAATACCTGGTAAGGACCAGAGATGGACGTTTAAATTCTAGTAAGAGCTACCATAACGCTCCGATCCAGACTGAGGCAGGTAGGGGGACAGTGCCCACGTCTGTGGGATCAAACCTGTGACTATCCAGTTACAGGACAGTCTCTAACCACTAGACCACCCTGCTGATTTTATTCTGCCCTTAATGACCTCTGGGTCTTAACGAGCTCTGGGTCTTAGCGAACTCTGGGTCTTAACGAGCTCTGGACCGTGACAGAACCAGCAGCGAAGTCTTTCTTTTATTAGAGCTGACTGGTTGTTTACATGCTTGTTTTATTCCCTGTATTTTCCAGCACTTTGTAACATTATTAAGAAAGAATACTGTTTATTATAGTTCTTCTGTTCCTCTTTCTCCTCCTTTTTCTTCTATTTCTTCTTCTTTTTCTTCTTATTCTGTGTCATAGCAAATCTTTAAGAGCCACGACTCGGACAACTCTGGTACGATGAGCAGCCATGAGATGCGAAGGTCGCTGGCTGAGGCTGGTAATGACGCACCGCCACTAGTCTATTGATCTGTTTCTAATCATACACAATGTACATGTCGATAGAATGAAACTCCTACTGCTCTTCCACAGCCTGGCACAACGGGAAGTTTGGGACAAGGAAATCTGATTGGTCAAAGAGGTTTTCCAAACATGGTCTAATGTGTTTCTATCTGGGGTCCAGGGAGAGGTTCTAGGGGTCCTTGAGGAGGTTCCAGCGGTTCTTGTGGGGATGCCAGGGTTCCCTGGGTGATTTCCAGGGATCCTTGAGGAGGTTCCTGGGGTTCTTGAAGAGGTTCCAGGGGTCTTTGAAGGTCTTCTAGGGGGTCTAATAGTTTCATTTTACACTCTCTAATTCAGTTATTTACTGAATTAGAGAGCGTAAAAGATGTGTTTCTATCTGGGATCAAATATTTGAGAATGTTTTATGGTCTAGAAGATTCAGAAGTTATTTATTGGGGTTATGGGGGGTGGAGGGATGCTCTTACCCAACCTCCTCATCGTACCCATAATCCCCGTGAAGAACGCCACCCAGAGCCTTATTACCACAACACTGCTGCTGTGCTTCCAGGGTTCCAGGTCAACAGCGCTGTGATCCAGGAGATTGTGACCCAGTATGCAGACACCCGCTACGCCATCGACTTTGACAGCTTCATCAGCTGTGTGATCCGCCTGGAGCTGCTGTTCAGTGAGTTCCCCTAAAATACCAGACAAGCTGGGTCCACCTGACCTGACCCTGGACCAGCAGAGGAACCCAACATTAACTAGAGGACCTGACGGGAAAGACCAAGGTCGACCCATTTCACAGCTCGTCTCATCTCTCACTGAGAATGAAATAGCGCTGAATAGTTTCATACATCAAAGAATCCAAACCACCATAGGTCATGGCAGATGTAACAGATCCACTGACAAACAGGAAAACCACACAGGATGCTGTTAGCTAAAGAACGCCTCCTAGTGGACACGGATGGACAAGATGCCCCGCCTCCCTGAAATCCATGTTACTTCCTGGTTGGAGAGGAGTGTGTCTGTGTTTCATGCCGTCCTCTCAGCTTTAGTTGGTTTGTCTTCCTGTTTTCTGTCACAAACATTCTGACAGATTTCAGGAATCCATGTTCTCCTTTTCTGACTTTTTACGAGATGAAACCATTTAGTGTCTAGAGGGGAAACCGGTCAGCAGCGGTATTGAACTCCTGATCACCAATATCTGATCAATAGAACAATCTGTCCAACACATATCATGTTGATAAGTTTCAGAGACAGGACAGGACAGACAGACAGACGGGACAACAGACATCACCTTGACTAGTTAACACCACCAACACACTAACTAGTTACAGCTATCCAGAGATAAAGTTTTTTTATTGAACTTGTTTTCCTCCACAGAAATGTTCAGAACTTTGGACCAGAAAAACCGAGGGAAGGTTGAACTGGACATACAGCAGGTATACTACTGGTTACTGGTTACTGATCCTACTGGTCACTAGTCCTGCTAGTTACTGGTACTGCACCAGTTATATTATGTTGGATATATTTTTTAACTTAGTTCTCTGATCCTGTTTATTTATCACTTATCTGATCAGGGTTATTTCACATGTTATGCAGGATCTTGTTCATTTACTCCATTACTCCTCCTCTGTTCTCCTCCCCCCTCCCCCCTCTCCCCCTCTCCCCCTCCTCAGTGGCTCCTCTTGGCGATCAACTGAGTCCAGCAGCATCACCAGTCCATCTGGATGTTGCATTAAAATGCATTCACCAAAATAAACGTCTCTGTTTTGTGTCTCATACTAATTTAACAGTGAGATCAAACAGATCTGGATAAACTTTACAAACATTAATACCTCCTGGAGATGAGATGAGATGAGATGATGAGATGAGACGAGACGAGGTGATGACATGACATGAGATGAGATGAGACGAGACGAGATGATGAGATGAGATGAGATGAGATGATGAGATGAGACGAGACAAAATATGAAATCACTTTAACTCCTCCCCCTCACCAGGAAACTGTTGATGTTCTTCAAAGAAACATCTGACTATTACTACTATCACACACACACACACACACACACAATCTAATGGCAGTATGTGGTAACTGTAACCATTTCTTATTGAAAGAACAGTAATCAGATTACTCCCTGGATTACTCGAAGGCGAAAATGCATTTTGCCTCAGGTACAATAACATGAAATCAAATCCCATCTGGAGGGACACACCCTTCTCTTTCAGCTCCGTCTATCTGTCAAGCCACCTGAGTTACACACAGTAAAGCCGGAAGTTATGCCATTTGCCTTCAAAATAAAAGTACCATTTGTCATGGCTAGGAGGATTACTTGATTACTCAGCGTAATGGACAGTAAATTTAAGGATAAAAATGATATTTGATAGTCTAATATCTAAATGCCAACTAAGCCCATAGCAGTGACACAATACAACCTTAACATGGTCATAAAATATTGGGCTGGACAGAACAAATATTGGTGTCAGTCAGTCAGGATGATGATGTCAAAGTTCATAAGCTCCTGATCATCAATAAACTATTAGAGGACAGTAGACGTCCTTCTGTCGGGTATCAGTTTGGTGTCTCTGAACCTTTTAATGTGCTGAGTAGTTTAGTGTGTATGAGGAAAGGCTGTTGAGAGAAAAAGCAAACATTCATACTTTTTTGAAAATATAATTGATATTTGTTCATATTGGTGACTCTTTGCCTCATGATGATCCTGGTTCACCACTACAGCCACATTTTTCTTAAATCAGCATCTCTACCTGTACGGCAGCCATTCCATTCCAGTGTCTGTTGAATTCCAACACAGACACATTCTACTGAATGAGGTACTGACTAGGTGATCACCTGAACCTAATCTTATTTAATAAGAAGAAAAGTATAAAAACCATTGCTGTGGTCATCACTAGCCTCTTGCAATAGGACCAGCTGGATGGCAAAAACAGTGCTAGTAGTACCTCAAAAGTAATGGGAATCAAAAAATAACTATTGACCATGCCAAAAGAGTTTGAGTGAGGAAAAGAAGGTTCAATTCTGGAAGACAACTTCCTTCTGCTCTGACAATGTTCCCCAACTCTGAGGATTGGTTTTTCCAGCAGCACAATGCTCCATGCCACCCAGTCAGGTCAATCAAGGTGTGGATGGAGGACCACCAGATCAAGACCCTGTCATGGCTAGCCCAATCTCCAGACCTGAACCCAATGAAAACCTCTGGAATGTGATGGATGGTCACAAGCCATCAAACAAAGCAGAGCTGCTTGGAGTGGCATAAAGTCACCCAACAGCAATGTGAAAACATTAGTATTGTGTTGTTTAAGAATGAATATGAACTTGTTTCTTTGCATTATTCGAGGTCTGAAAACACTGATTTTTTTTTGTTATTTTGACTAAATAAATGCTCTAAATGACAATATTTTTATTTGGAATTTGGGAGAAATGTTGTCAGTAGTTTATAGAATAAAACAAAAATGTTCATTTTACTCAAACACATACCTATAAATAGTAAAATCAGAGAAACTGATACATTTTGGAGAGCTGTATATATAGGCTACCACTTCCTTATACTTATATATAATTCTTTCTTTATACTTGATTCCATTCAGAACCTTATTCCCTAAATTTCTACTTTTAAATGTTTTATATACTACTTTTTTTATAATGTTGTGTTCAGACAGACAGACAGACAGACAGACAGCTACTGGGGTGGAGAGGGGAGGAGCAGCAGTGGGGCCGTCTGACTCAGACAGTTAGAGGGGGGGCGGACCGAGCTGTTGTCAAACCTGTTGAAAAACAGGTTCAGCTTCCCTCTGCAGGCCGTCGACCGCCTGAAGCCGGTGATGTTCCTCGTCCTCTCTCCACAGCGTACCTTCCTGGTGGGAACGCTGCTGTCCACACAAGAGTTAAAGTAGTGTGTGATGCAGTCAGTGGGTCCATGACGTCCTCCCCATGCGACTCACATCCCAGTCTGTTGCCTCAAAACAAACCTGTCGGTGACCACCTTCACCGTCCTGGTGGTCACATTGTGTGTATGCCGTTCTAGCTGTGAAAATATATTTTGCAAAGTCAGCAGTTGCATTTGAATTTACTACAGATTCCTCCTTAAACACATTCTCACAAACAATACATGAATCTCTCTGCCATATGTGTAGTACCAAATTAAAGAGGAGGCTGTGCTCTTTAAAATGAGAACAACTTGCAATTACCAATTTCCTTTTGTTTTTGAACTCGAGCTGTTTGTTTGTGATGAGGAAGAAAGGCTCTTCTCAGTGAACTGGGGTCTAGAGGGTTAACTATATACACGTTGTCCAGTAAGGGTTGTTTATTTTGAAGGCTGTAGCCGGAAGTCGACTGGCTCGCTCTGTAACACACCCCACCTCACACACCTGTGCTGCCAGTCCGGACTGACTCCAGACCAGCAGCAGCATGTCGGGCATCGCGGCCACCCTGCAGCACCGCCGGGAGAAGGACGGGGGCGTCGGGACCAACGACCGGGCGGTCCGGTACCTGGACCAGGACTACGGCAGCCTCAGAGCGCGCTGCTTCGAGACCGGACAGCTGTTCCAGGACGAGACCTTCCCCGCGCTCCCATCATCTCTGGGCTTCAACGAGCTGGGACCGAGCTCCTACAAAGTCCGAGGAGTTTCCTGGCAGAGACCCACGGTAACAAATACATGATGAAACTATTACAACTATCTTATAAAGACACTGCGGGCCGGTGACGGACTCCGGTAATACGATGCTCCGTTACTACGTGGTAGATAGACAGCTCGTGTATGACGCTCCTCTAGTTCGGTACCAGGTAACAGAACTAGCAGCTCGGCCTGTTTCATATCGGACCTGTTCACTGTTTTGCCGATAACCGAGGAAGCTTCAAGCCCAGATGTTCTCAGGGAGTTTGCCGAGTAATTTTCCGTACCGCGCTCGGTAACCCCGCCCCCTCCTCCCAGCTGAGCCTGCCCAGAAAACCAAAATGTGTCATAAAAACAAAATCAACTAGCAGGGGACACCGTGTGCCCGTCAGATGGAGATCAGGTGCTGGAGTGGTTTGGTGATGATGCCACTCCTGGACCTGTGGGAATGCTGGGAATAAACATCTAAGACCAAATTAAGATAAAACAGAATGGCTCAGACTGTAGTACTGTAGTACTGTAGTACATACTATACATAACAAATACAATATACCACAAACTGGACTTCCTGTTTAGTTCACAACCTGATCAGACAGCAGTTACTTTACCAAGAGGTTTGTTGAGCTCCATGCTCTGGTCCAGCTGGTTCCACTGTTACTATTATTATTTTCTTATTTCTTATATCTTTCATATATTTTAGCGTGCATTTCTCTATTTTATATATTTATTATATATTATACATTTATTTATTATATATTTACTACTACAACCAATACTACTACTACCACTACTACTACTACTACTACCAATACTACTACTACTACTACTACTACCAATACTACTACTACCACCACCACCACCACTTTTCTTCCCAAAGTAAAGCTCTTCTTGTTCCTGTGTTGGTGTTGATGTAGGAGCTGACCTCCGACCCACAGTTCATCTCCTCTGGAGCCACCAGGACGGACATCTGCCAGGGAGCGCTGGGTAAGGACGACCTGCTGGTGAACCCTGACCCCTAGCCTGTCTGGGGTTAGGGGTCAGAGCTGCACTAAGCAAGGTTTTAATGTAAAAATCAAGTTGTCTTAGCAACCTGAACCAGGAAGTGTCTTCAACAGAGGAGATCGCCCGTAGAGTCAACCAGGTCTGATAATAACAACCAGCAGGTGGTGATACGTTAGCTAGCTAATCACATGTGTTAGCAACAAGACATAGATGCTTAGCTAGCTAACAAGCGTTCCCCCAGAAGTCCAGACAGAAGAGGGAAATCCAGAAGTCTCCTAGACAGAGGAAGCTGCTGAACCTCTTCACCTCCACCACCACACCGACAAGAACATACTGACCTCACCACACAGGGCTTCTGGGTAGTGAAGTCCTCAACATTCAAACAGTTACCTCTGGGCTTCTGGGTAGTGAAGTCCTCAACATTCAAACAGTTACCTCTGGGCTTCTGGGTAGTGAAGTCCTCAACATTCAAACAGTCGGCTGCGTTCTCCGGTTCCCTCAGCCTCAGCAGAGATGCTGCTTCAAGGTAGACAGACCATCCAGATGACTGACAGGTGTTGGGGCGGGACCTTGACCAATGGGGGGGGGTAAAAATACACTTCCTCTCTCGAGGAGAAAGTTGAATATTGTAGATTAAGGTTGGCATATGACACTGTTGCAGGGATTGAACCTGTGACCTGTTTTACAGGACAGTCTCTGTATCACTCAGCCATGCCCACAGCTCTCTGACATCACGTCTCTGTTCACCAACAACCTCGCCTCTTTAGTAAACAGCCTAATTACACACCGTCTTATTAACCGCCACGTCAGACCGGTGCAGCCGGTTTCATTAGCTCCGCCCCTTCAGACCTTCAGACCTGAAACAGGACAGAGAGGAAGGGAGCTGAGGAAGCTGCAGACAGGAAGTCCATCTGAAGTGACTGCATCAACTTCCTGGTGTGGTTGTCTCCATACCTTCAGTCTGAATTAATCCGCATTTGATCTTCAGGTTTTTAAAAAGGAGAGAAAAGATCAAGCAGAAATGTCTTGATTGATGATAGAATCAGGTCCAGCTTGGTTTCCCTCAACAGGGTGTAGTGGAGGCTAAACCAGCTGAACTCACTAAGTTAACCCACTGTGTACACATAGATCCACAGTTACACGAGGTTACATGGGTTAGTGTATTAAGGGACAAGGCATGAAGAAATGCGGTTCTGACATTATAACTGATTTTTGTTCATATTGGTTGTTTTCCTCATGAGGCTCGTTGATTGGAGGTTGCAGTTTTATTGACCACTACATCACTGGCCGTCTCACCCGCCGTGCACCGGGAAGCAATTTGTGTTTCACACATTGACATCTGAGAATGGAAAATTTCATTGTGGTGAAGGGGTGTGTATGGCAGGGAGGTATTTCCACACCAGGATGTGTGGGAGAAAGAAGTCAGCAGAAACACTGTCAGCTGATGCAAGTTGCCAGTGTCAACCTGTCAGTTGGATGCAGTAAAACACTCAACAGACGAGGCAGACTGGTGTCTCCTGCTCAACCAGCTTCCTGTTCAGTCTGGAAGGCCGGAAACCTTTCTGCAGAGGTTTACAGTCTCATCACCACCAACCATCCATGCTACCAACCATCTGATCCAGGATCAGTCTGTTAGTTAGTAGTGTCACTAGAACCAGTAGACTATCTGAACCAGGTTGTTGTGGTGTGTCTGTAGATCATCCAGTAACGTTCTCAGTAAAAGTGATCCGTGTGATCAGGTAGATTTGTCTCCAAATGTAGGTTACTGTGACTCAGTAAACTGTCTTGTCTTTAGCCCTAGTCTCTACTCCAAAACACTCTGAGTTGGAGCTGGAGAAGAGTCAGCTAGTTAACCTGAACAAACTGGTAGCTAGCTAACTAGCCAGCAGGCTAGTTTAGGTACTGTTAACATGGGACTACTAGCCACTGCTAACGCTAGCTTCTACTAGATACGTTAGCTAGTGTGCTAACCAGATGTGTTAACAACAAGACAGTGATGGTTAGCTGACCAGATACTATGGTTAGCTAACCATTTGGAGACCATTTCCCACCGGTGACCAATCAGACACCAGGATTTAATCTGGACCAATAGGGTGAATCTACGGTCTGTTAGTGGGAATGGAGAGGACGACTGGAGGTTCACAGTGAAACCTGACTAGAAAGATTTAAACTAAATTAAATGACTCGATGGAATAACTTGAAAAGTGGATTAAATGATAAATTATCATTTAATTCTGTTGCACCAAACTTCAAACCTAGTTTAAAACTTCATTCGTTTTAGGATTAAGTTTAAACCTTTCTTTAAATCTTCAGTTTAGGTTTTACTTTAAACCTAGATTAATTTTAATCCTGTTGCTCCAAAACTCCAATTTAAACTTTGATCAGGATCAGCTGCCTGGTTGGATCACAAGTTCCTCTGAGAACCAGAAGCGTCAGACTCAACTACCGGTTCAGAAAGTCCGTCATAGAGCGTAGCAGGTTGGACTAGCTCTTCAACATGCCTCCTCCAGCTTCTGGTGGCTCTGGGGGTTTTATGCCCCACGGATGCTTCCCGATGGTGGACGGGATCCTGTTTGGCCGACAGCAGAGCCTGGAGCATAGCAAGACCTGCGGACCAGAACATCCGGTTTGCACCAACAGGGGAAACAGCAGCCGGATTCTACAGACCAGTTCCCATTTCCCTGTCCAAACCCTGGTGGAGAAACTGAAACATTCATTCTACCGAAAGATTGTTTTTGAGCTTCTTTGCAGAGCCATGATTTATGAGGTAGTTGATCCAAGCACAACAGAGCAGCACAACAGAGCAGTGATACGGTGTCGGCTAATAACATTTAGCTTGGTCAACGGTTTTTATAATTCAGGTTTAATGGAAACGCAACAAGAGCTTTTTCTGTTGCTTGTTTGTTTTGTTTCCTAGCGTTGTACCTTGGTTTAAACTCTTAAGATTTAAATCATTACAACACGGTGCCGATTCATTTGAAACCTTGTTGTACTGAACTCTGATGGAACCAGTCCTAGATGAAGTTAAACCCTGTTGGTCCAGCCTGTATGTGTGAAGCCACCTAACCAGCGCCGGCCCGGTGTGTTCAGGTGACTGCTGGTTACTTGCTGCCATCGCCTCTCTGACTCTGAACAAGGAGGTTCTGGCCCGGGTCGTTCCTCATGGACAGAGCTTCCAGGATGGAGAATACGCCGGCATCTTCCACTTCCAGGTAAAATACTGCAAACAGTACTAACTACTCACTCAGAGGTTTACTTGGATCAGGGTATGACCGGCAGATCAGTATCATCAGTAACCTAACTAAGTGATCTGGAGGTAGTACTAGTTACTAGGTAGTAGAGTAACCAGCAGCTCAGTTCAATCTGTCAGTTCCTGGAGGTCCTGCTGACATCTGTCGTTCATCTCCTCTTGGCAGTTCTGGCAGTTTGGCGAGTGGGTGGACGTCGTGATCGACGACCGCCTGCCGGTCAAAGATGACGAGCTGCTGTTTGTCCACTCAGCCGAGGGGAGGGAATTCTGGAGCGCCCTGCTGGAGAAAGCCTACGCCAAGTAAGACCTCTGTTCAGACGGACAGATTGAGAGGGAGAGTAGGGGATGGATGGAGGGATGGTTTGATGATGGATGGATGATGGTATAATGGTAAGTTAATACTAAATGTAACTCCAGGGAAACCACTTCTAATACATACAGCACAACGCCTCTCTTTGATACACTGTGATAGTCCAGAGAGGAAAACATTACTAATGTCAAATGAAATCCAGAGACGCTCCAAGAACAAAACTCAAAAGTAATCCACAAACAGCTTCCTCCAGGGGGAACCGGTTCTGTGCCGTCCTCAAAATTATGCCAAAAACCCAGCCTGCATCCCGCCTGCATCCCTGCCTGCATCCCACCTGCATCCTGCCTGCATCCCGCCTGCATCCCGCCTGCATCCCGCGCAGCAGGAAAACAGTTTAAAGAAAAACACTCCCAGTCGGCTGAAAGCCCAAAGTGCTCAGATGCTTCCTTTTCTCAGTTTACTGGGCTGGAACCCTCCATGACTGTTTCCACTGCTGTATTCTACTAGCCTGGTCTCCTAGTATCAAACACACCATGCTGTCAGCATGGCTTTCCTTCCTTCTCTCCACATTGCCACGCCTAGCTCCTAGTAAGTGGTGAGGTAAGGCGCAGAAGGCAGACAATACATATAATGAAATTAAATACCTGAATCCTAACAAAACCACACAGCCACTATGGAACTGCTATGGAAACCCAGTAACGTATTAGGTTACATACAGGGATTCAGACAGACAGACACTTCACATTCTGTCTGTCTGGACAGTCAGAGTTCAGTTGAAACAGCTACTTATGACAGACATGAAGAAGCCTGTGGAGTCTCATGTATTACACCACCACTAAGCACTGCTCCACCTTCGTCCTCGCCAGGTCAAATATTTTGAAAAGCAGCCTTGTCATCAATGGAAGCCAGATGTGTGTGGCTGGATTTCTTCTTCTTTCAGTTCAGGAAAACCAACAACCTCCAACCACACCGCCATGACGCCTTGCTGTTTATCCTCTCAGCTGCTGGTTGTCTCTCATGCTTCCTCCTCGTCTTCATGTTCAGGTTTTGTCCAGACACGCCCACATAGCTGCTCTCTGCATTCTTAACCTTTATTTATACAGGGAGGGTTGACGGAGCCCTGCCCTGAGGCTCAGTCACACACTAACACACTGGGAGCTGACCAGTACAACCAGTCTCTACTGGTTCCACTGAGTCGCTCCACCTTCTGGACCCATTAGGTCTTTAGCTACTAACGAGACAGTAAAACCAGTGGGAGGGGAAAAACAGGAAAACCGCACTAGCAGGCAACACTGATGGATTGGCCTCCATCATCATCAGTGGACCAAAACTACACATCTACTATTCAGACTGAAGCAACAGAAAGCACCGCTGTGCGTCCTCCCAGTATGGAAGGTCTCTGTATTAAGTGGAGACTTAAATAAACTAAACATGTTACGGCAGGGCATGAACGATGATGCAACAACATTCAGCCGTACAAACAGACTAGTAACAAGGAAGTGGAAACATCTTGTGGTGGACCAATCAGGGAGCTGAACCAGCTGAAAGTCCATGAGATCCAATAGAGAAGCTTCAATCAATCCAAACACGAAATACAACACAAAACAACATATAAAACACGACAAAATGTTCAGTATCAAATAAAACACCAAACAATCACAAGGCAAGTGAGTATTCTGACCTGATCGTTATTTCTATGCATTTTCCACATTCTACATTTTACTCTAAATAAACAAGAGAATAAACCAGTGAGTTGGGAAAAATTATTTTTGTAATTTAGTGCCTAATAATTGTGCACACTTTTATATTCCCTGAGAAAGACAAAACTCACTTTTCCTTTGTTAAACATTCAGGTTTGAGGTTCGATAACATTCTGGATTGACTGAGAGCATTGAGTTAGTTCAACAAGAACATTAATCCTGAGGTCAAATCAAAGATATTGAGCAGCAGAGATCTACTTGGACTGGTCCAACAGATCCTCCATGGCCATAAAACAGGGATGCAGACTAGAAGTAAATAGCCCCTACTGACCTCTGGTGGTGGTGGTGACACATTACATCACATTACATTACAGTCATTTATCAGACGCTTTTATCCAAAGCGACTTACAGTAAAAGTGCAACATAGGTAGTCAAGAGAACTACTAGTCACCAGAAATCAAAGTGCATTTCCTTCCTCAACAAGCATCTAAGAGCAGAACCAGTGCTGAGGTAAAAGTGCAATAAGTTAACTACACACAGTTGCAGGGCATTATGGGCTATGTTCTGTATGACTCTGTGGTTTTTCTCTTTGTCCGTGATCACTGAATGGCAGGATCTCTAAATGTTTTCCCTGTAATGGATTACAAACTCCACAATAGACAGAGCCCTTCGTTCCTCTTGGCTGTTTCAGAGCTGTAAATGTTGTTGGCAGGTTGAACGGCTGCTACGAGGCGCTGTCTGGAGGAAGCACCACCGAGGGCTTCGAGGACTTCACCGGGGGCATCGCCGAAGCCCACGACCTCAGCAAACCCAGTCCACACCTCTTCCACATCATCCAGAAGGCCCTGAGCCGGGGGTCCCTGATGGGCTGCTCCATCGATGTGAGACTATAGGGCTGTAGACATGGGTACTATACGGGTACTACATGGGTACTGCATGGGTACTGCACGGGTACTACACAGGTACTGCACGGGTACTGCACTGGTACTTCAAGGTTACATGGTTTAAAAAGCACCGTCATTCGGTTAAATATCACTTTAAGTCTGATGGAAATGCTTGAGCCAAAGTTACTAGATAATAATAATAATAAGAGGGACCTTAACAAATGAGCAGTCAGACCAAATTCATTTCTATATATTTTTGTTATTTATCATTTTTAACGTCTGAATGTCTTTCAGATCACAAGCTCGGCTGACTCGGAGGCGGTCACATCACAGAAGCTGGTGAAAGGCCACGCCTACTCTGTGACTGGTGCAGCGGAGGTGAGAATCCCGGCTTCCTATTGGTGTGTTTGAAGGAACGCTGGTGCATCCAATCAGATAGAAGCGATTACATGCCTGTCTCTGATTGGCTGCAGGTGGACTACCGTGGCAACATGGTGAAGCTGATCCGGATCAGAAACCCCTGGGGTCAGGTGGAGTGGACCGGCCCCTGGAGTGATGAGTAGGTAACCCCGACAACACGTTCACAACCACAACCAGGCTGGTAACACCGTTCAGTCATCTGGCCTGGTTAGTCACACGGAGCTGCTGAGATGAGAAGTGGTAGAAACGTGGACTCTACTCTCTGATGACTTGAAATAACTGCAGCCTTTCATTTCAACGCCACGTTGTGTTTCCATCGACTTCCTGTCACCTTGATTGGTTGTCCCAGACGCCTCCGCAGGGTGGAGTTGCTCCACATCTGTTGACTCCCTAGAAAGACGTGATGACAACGTGTTTCCTAACCAGCTGTCATGTTGAAATAACCTGAGAGAGTCCACTGAGGTCAACAGTAGAATAAAGTACATTAGAAACACCAAGAGGCTTTGCAGAGTCGCCCTTGCGCCCCCTAGTGGCCTGTTGGGAGACTAGCCTGGTCCAATAAGAAGTCCTATTCCAGACAATGTTTGAATAAGTCTCATGGATTAATGGTCTGTTGGTCTGTTTTCAAGTTGAATATCTCTTTTACCTTATCTGGTCATTCTCTTCATTCCTTTTTTCTCTTCATTCCTTTTTTCTCTTTATTACTTTTCTGCAACAGAGTTTTGAGATGCAGAAGGATTTTCCAGTTCAGTTTAATCAAAATGACCCTTCCTGTACCTTCGGTCTTACTGAAGTCATCAGCCAATATCACAGCATCTAGTCATTACCGTTAACAATGGATCCACTACATGACGACACCATCACCCACAATGCAATCTGTGTGATAATGAGAAATAGATATGTATGAAATTGGATATTTAGAACTTCATGTAGTTCTCCATCGGGCCTCTATGGGTGTTTAGAAAGCTCCTGGTCAGTAGTAAGGAGGTCAAAGGTCAGAGGTCACTAATGATAGGTTCCTGTTGGCCGATAGAGAAGGGGAAGACGGAGAGGAAAGGTAGAAAGGGTCTTGAGGTATTCTCAGTCTGTCAGAGTAACCGATGTCTTCCGGTGTTCGGACAGTTCCATGCAGTGGCGTCAGATCAGCGATGAAGACCGAGACCGGCTGAGCCATCGCTCGGAGGACGGGGAGTTCTGGTAAAACCTCCACGCCGCCTTCAAACCCAGCAAAATGTTTGACCTGCACATCTCCCCTCGGTAAACCAAAACCCTCGACTGTCTTCCAGGATGTCTTTCTCTGACTTCCTGAGACATTACTCCCGGTTGGAGATCTGTAACCTGACCCCCGACGCCCTGACCGACGGCTCCTATAAGAAATGGTCTCTGTCCAAGTTCGACGGCAGCTGGAGGAGAGGATCCACCGCTGGCGGCTGCAGAAACTTCCCAAGTAAATGCTTCTGTTACTCTAGTCCGGATTAGAGCTAGACCCATTTATGGTCCATCTGATATGATGGAGGTTCCTCTCTGACCACAGAGAAGGTCTTTATCTTTATTCCTGGTGTGATTGATGGTTCTGACTCGTCCTGAATTCCAGACACGTTCTGGACCAACCCCCAGTTTGTGATCAAGCTGGAGGAGGAGGATGACGACCCGGACAATGGCGAGGCGGGATGCAGCTTAGTGGTCGGTCTGATCCAGAAGAACCGACGACGCATGAGGAAGATCGGAGAAGACATGCACACCGTCGGCTTCGCCATTTACGAGGTGAGCAGATTTAATTCACTGACCGTTTACCAGATCTGGACTCTGGTCGGTGCTGCAGAGGAGGATGTTGCCATGGTAACCAGTTCAACATGGGAGTTAACCCATGATGGTTATGGTGGTCACATGAAACCCAAACCAGGTGACTCTCTGAAGCCTCATGTTTCTGTGTTGCAGGTTCCTGATGAGGTACGAAGGCACGTTAACTAGTCCAACATGGACAACAGCTAGACCTGCTAACTTCCTGTTCCTGCTTCCTGCTTCCGGTCCCTAGGGCTGTTAGAGCCTGGAGACGAAGGGTTTCTTTCCAAAACAAAATTGATATTTAAAGTAAATTTGTTGCAGGTTTAGTGTGGAACAATAATATTCCAAAATGAGTTGCAGTCATTTTGTCAGAGGGTGTTTCTCCTTTTGTACCAAACTCTCCAAACCCTCATCTGCTGCCTCCAGTTTTCCGGCCAGAGGAACGTCCACCTGAACCAGAACTTCTTTGTCCGCCACGCCTCGGCGGCCAGATCCGAAACCTTCATCAACCTGAGGGAGGTTTGCAGCCGCTTCTCTCTCCCGCCCGGCGAATACCTCGTCCTGCCGTCCACCTTCGAACCGCACAAGAACGGAGATTTCTGCGTCCGCGTCTTCTCTGAGAAACAGGCTGATTTCCAGTAGGTTTTCCTCCTGCTGAGACTTAGAGACCAGAACAAGATCCTAGAGCCCACCAGCTCCAGGCCCTGACCTCTGACCCCTGACCTCCCTGTGGGGGCAAGAGACAAGACTATTCCTCTACAGGGAGAATATGATTGATATTGAGAATTAGAGAATTAGTAGTTGTAGCAGTAACATTTTATTAGTAATAATCATAGTAGTAGTAGTAGTTGTTATCATTGTATTAGTACTTTGTTATGACTGATTGATTCTTCCTGCAGAGAGCTGGACGACCCGGTGGAGTCTAGAGTGGAGGAGGTGAGTTAGTGTGTGTGTGTGTGTCTCTCTCAGATAAAGACGTTGTATCTTCTCATTGACATTCATGTGTTTTATGGTTTCATGACATCAACATGTTGATCTTCATCTTCTCAGGTTGAACTGGATGAAGACGATGTGGACGACAGGTTCAGGAGTCTGTTTGGACAGTTGGCCGGGGAGGTGAGGACCCAGCTGGTTACAGATAGATGTGTAGTTACTCTGCTGTGATGCGTTCATGACTCTGTTGTGCTGCAGGACAGTGAGATATCCGCCTTCGAGCTGATGAAGATCCTCAACAAGGTGGTGACCAAACGTGAGTCAGATCTTTATTCTCTGACGAAGCTAGAAGAAAGTTTTAGAAGATGAATCACTCTGTAGTGAAAAAGGTGTCCCACCTTCTGGTCTGCAAAAGTGGGTGTTAACCCTCGCCACATAGCGCTACGTTGCCATAGCGACTAGTCTGATCCAGTTTTAGTCATTCAGCTGGTTAATGAAACTAACCCACCCATGACCTCACCTAGAGGAGCCAGTAGATCCAGGTGCTGTTATAGTCAAAGATCATTGTTGTTTCTAACGTGGTGGCTGTATGACCAATAGAAGATCACCAAGTGCATTTCTTTGTTTTCATCTGCAGATGAAAACAGGAAGTATGGCCCTAAAGAACAATAGGAACTTGCCCAATGCTCATCAACACTAATCAATGCTCGTCAACACTAATCAACACTAATCATTTTTTTGCATTCAATTTATTCACTTTAACTCACTGATGGAAACATTAATTGATACTTTGCATTTTAAGAGTTAACAGGATGGAGGCGGGGCTAGTGTCAGACTGACCCGTCTTCCTGTTCCCTCTCAGGATCAGACATTGAAACCAGCGGCTTCAGCCTGCAGACGTGTCGTAACATGGTCAACCTGCTGGACGTATCCTTCCACCATTACATCAGATGAAACTTTATTGATCCTGTGATGAAACTAGACGCTGCAACAAACTGTAACAGGATAGACAGAAAACTAGAACTGAGCAAAAACCAACAATTACAGCGCTAGAAATAGAAATCTAAGAATATATGAGTTACTGCGACTAGCTTGTGATGCGACAACAACAGGAGTTTCTTGACTTGTTAAAGAAAGACGGCAGCGGCCGGCTGGGCCTGGTGGAGTTCAAAGTGCTGTGGACCAAGATAGAGGAATACCTGGTCAGTACTGAACGTTTCATCAAATCAATGAATTGTCTGACAGGAAGCAGATCTGATGAACAGCATTTTGGAATGAAATCAATAATAAATCTTCAGGTAGAAACAAGCTTTTAAATCTCCACTGTGATTCTGTAGATGAATTAACATTTAGCAGGACCTGCCCATCAATACTGTATTGATTATGGGTATTGATGTCAATTTCACGGCAGCAGAGGATATTGAAAAGCTTCAAAATAGTTAAGACCAGATGTGTCTTTGATTTTTAGAACTGGTGTTGTACTGGAAATGAGTTTCCTCCAGTCCTGGTAGCTGGTGTTAGGTCTGTCATGTTAGTTAGTTAGTTAGTTAGTTAACTAACCAGTGCTGGAACGTCTCTGGTGTTTTCTAGAAAATTTACCGTGAGAAGGACGTCGACAAGTCAGGAAGCATGAGCTCCACCGAGATGAGGGTGGCTGTGGAGGAGGCTGGTAAATGACTCGACTCAATATGGACCACATACTGTACCAACACATCAATCAGCACTACCATGTCCAGTATTGGACTCATCATATCAATAACAGGATTCCTACAGTCATGGAAAACCTAGAAAGGTTCTGGAAATGGAACAAGTCCAAATAGTTTGGAAAAGTCTTGTAACTGACCTCTTCCTACTGGCTGTGACCTCTGACCCTTGACCTCCTCAGCCCTGGTTTGTTTCCTGTTTGTCTGCAGGCTTCAGTCTGAACAACTCTCTGCACCAGATCCTGGTGGCTCGCTACAGCGAACCCGACCTCACCATCGACTTCGATAACTTTGTGGGCTGCCTGGTTCGTCTGGAGACCATGTTCAGTGAGTATTGATAAGCAGCTGTCAATCAATCACAGTACGCCTTCTTCCTCTACTTGGAAGGAAAATGCTGTTAAAACCCGACCTTTCCTCAACTCGTCACTTCTCCATCATTCAGGGAATATTTGTTCCATCTACTGTCAGGGTGCTGTGACCTCTGACCTCCTTACTGTTGACCTCAGTGGAGTGTCTCTGGTTCAGAGTGCGATAAATGACTGGATTGTAAACAGGTTAATATACTGGAGACAGAAATAGATTCTCATTGGTTGCTGAACTCTGACATGAAAAATACTTTTTTCTCTGCAGAAACGTTCAAAATGTTGGACAAAGATGAAACTGGAACAATTGAGCTGGATGTGTTTGGGGTACGAAGCTTCACACTGTAAACTTATTAAAGTCTTCATCGATGCAGATTGGAGTTTTAGTTCTACCAACGTTTCTTGGAGGCAGAAATAATCTGATTGGTTGAGTTAAACCTCAGTGGGTGGAGCCAAAGAACAACAGTTTTTCAGAGTTAGCTAACTGGCAAAGAATGAACTCAAAACATTAATAAATAATAAATGGCAATGAACTTTTTCATTCATGATGTTGGAAGGTCAGCTGGCGCGCTAGCTAGCTAACCTAGCTAGCTATAGGCTAGTTTGAACTTCGAAGGTCAGCAGGCGACCTAACTAGCTAACTTAATATGGCTAGATTGTATTTTTTCAGTTCGTAGCAGAGCACTGTGCTTTGATCTAACGTTACTTAGCCAGAAAAACTGGTTTGGCTCCGCCCACTAAGGTTTAATTCAACCAATCAGATTGTTTCTGCCTCCATAGATGTGATGTTTTCCTGATACTTCTTTCCTTTTCCACCAGTGGCTGAACTTCGCTCTTCTCTAAAGCATCTGAAGATCCGTCACCATGTTTTACTGCAGGATTACCGCCGTGTGCCTTTGAAAGAAAAGAAGCTTCTATACAAGCATTTTGTTATAATCAATAATATATAGCTGATGTACTGATGTAGGTGGGTCTAGTGTGATTGTGAGGGAGTTGGGATCTTTAGATTTAGCAGAGTGGTTATGATGATAAAGCTGCTGGGACCAAATGCTTGTTTCAGATGTTTGTACTGTATTAATACAAGAAAATACTGAAACACTCGATGTGTCTTGCAATGTTTTATTTCTTCTAAAACAAAGAAATTTAGGGTTCAAATGAAACCAATAAAGAGCTTTTATCTTCGTCTTTATCCACACAAAACCCTCCAACCCACAGACAGACAGACTATAGAGATTACTACGGGGCTCAGTAGGAGACTGGTGGTACTGGTCAGCTCCCAGTAGAACCAGTAGAGACTGGTGGTTCTGGTCAGCTCGTTATAAAGGTATAACAAAGTGTGATCTTTCATAACGAGGGTTATAGTTGTGTTTTGAGGCGGGCGTACTCCTCCGCCCACCTCATCGCCTCAGTGATGTCACTGCTACTTCCGGTTCCCTTGGCAACCAACGCCGAGCCCCCAGCACCGCCCCCCAAGTGATGACAAACTGCAATGGCCCAATCACTGGCGGAGAGAGACGCCAAGCCCTGAGGACGGAGAGGAGGAAGAGCAAAACCAAGAAAATAATTTGGTTTTTAAATTTTCAAAGTATGTTTTAAGGACCCCTACAGGTCCCCGGACCAGACTTTGAGACTCATCTAAATGTAAGGCTAGCTGCTTTACCTTGGGCACCTGACAGGCACAGAGAACCTTCCCAGAATGCTTTTGGTGAGAGAGCAGCATCACCAGACTGTCTGGAGCTCCGGCGCTGACCTGGTTCACCGTCTTCACCACAATCTACCAGGAAACAACACAACTGTCATGGAGGTTTGGAGCCGCAGACGACTTTGAACGTCATTGAGACGATCACACTGTGATCCACCTGATCACCAGAAGTCCATTCATCTCCTACAGAGCAGAGCGACGTGGGAAAGCACCACAACTAACCTTTTACGTTCATCAACCGTCAACAGCCAATCAGATTTCTACTTCCTTGTTTCCTACCGGTGTGATTTAGTTTCATGATCAATAGTTCAGCCTGGCAAGAGCAAAACGGATGAGAAGTTGATTCCAGCCATTCCGTTCTTTATTAACTTTATTTTGAAAGACTGCAGGAATAAATGTCTCTAAAATGATGTTTGGATCCGTCATTGGTCGACAGGAAGATCTGAGTTTTTTTTGTTTATTTTTCATTAATGCTGGCTAATTAGCGCTTGCTAGCTAGCTGTGTTAACTTGATTTGCCTGTTAAACTATGTCGCTGCAGACTGCTACACAGATGCCATCAGAGCATCTGGCCCCGCCCACAATCAGTTAGAATAGAGCGAGCATCAATTAAGTCGCTCGCAGTGTGAATGCACGGTTAGTGTTAATAAAAAGATCCATCATACTGAGAGGGAATCGGCGTCCACGGTGTCAACCACCAGCATGTTCTGCCTGTTCTTCTCCAGCAGAGCCTCAGCCTTCACGGCAGCCTGGACACAGCAGGACGTTAACGTTAACCAGTTCAACCACCAACATACAGCACAACATGGAAAACCTCAAACTTCACCAGCCAACTAGTTTAGGACAGAATGAGGCATGATGGTTGGTTACCAGTAGACTAGACTAACTTACCAGACATAAACATTACAAGCCTTACCAGCATTAGACTGGTTTGTTTCCCATCATGCTAGTTAGTATCTGCAGGTTTTAGAAAGACGAAACCAACAGGACAGGAAGTCCAACTGTTTTAGGAAAGCAGACAGGATGCTAACCCTGTTCTGGATTCACCTACAGACAAAAAGGTTTGTGATGCCCTTTGAATCACCTGCATTCCTGCAGAAATGACTCCTAAAATCTGGTCTGATCTTCATCCAAGTCACAACAGATGAACACAATGTGACTTAACACTTAACTTTACATTTTAATACTGAAAGGCCTTAAATCATCATGACTTGTTCTCAGCTTTTAAGGACCTGCAGATTCCCTGGATGTAGATTTAAAAGTTTTCAGTCCAGTTCACCTCTTTGGTCTCCAGTTTCCTGATGGCGGTGTTGGTGGTCCTCTGAAGAGTCTTCAGGCGACTCTGAAGCTCCCTCCTCTGCCACTGAGGGATGGGAGTGTTATCTACGGCCTGGAAGGACAGAAACCAGAAACAAATGTCAAGAAACTGACACGATGTGTAGTAGATGACGTCTGGCAGCAAATGAACCAAACCACCATCTGATTGTAACTCCACACAAGCTGCCACCAGGGTGACTGACAACGGTGTACAAGCGGTTTCAAATGTCATAACCAGCACTGGAATAAATGACGTCTACTCTCACAAAATGACAGCTGGCGTGACGGTATGGGTTAAGAGTAATATTCAGACCTCTGCTGAGAAAACGGTTCTGTTTCTGTTTTCTGAAATGTCGACTGATGAATGTCAGGTTGCATAATTCTTCCAAAACCGATATAAACACTGAGTTGTTCTCATTCTTACAAGCCATCTTCTCTAAGCACTAGACTGCAGAGCATTATGGGTACCTACATCAGTGAGGCCTCCAGCCTCCTTGGCGAGGCGCTGGGCGGTGCGGAGGCAGGGGGGGGTGGAGGCTGCCAGTCTAGCTGACAGAGAGTCCACATCCTGGACCAAGGCCTGGCCGGCCTCCCTGGCCTGAAGACACACAGCAACACGTTCAGACCATCTGCAGCTCTCACAAACCTTTTCATGCTACCTGACGACGTTAAAGGTGCTTGAACATCAGTATAGTATCATCTCATCATCATGTCACTAGTTCTACCTGGTATGACCAGTGAGTCCATGGTGGAGACGACTGGTAGCCTCTATCTCACCAGTGGTGTTGTTACTAGTGTTTCTCCACATTAAGACTACATTTCAAATAAACTCTGTTTCCAGGCGTTTTGTATAATTCAGACTCAAAAGATGTGGATGTTATCAAACTTCATCCTGCTTCCCAGTGGTCCCAGTGGTCCCAGTATCAAGTCACCTGTCTGGCCTGGTCTCCAGTGACAGCGACTATGCGACTG
The DNA here is from genome assembly GCA_034670405.1 of Hoplostethus atlanticus. NCBI lineage: Eukaryota > Metazoa > Chordata > Actinopteri > Trachichthyiformes > Trachichthyidae > Hoplostethus > Hoplostethus atlanticus. The sequence continues at coordinate 488,832 of JAXDDX010000146.1, read as the reverse complement.
ATTCCCTTAACCATCTGTCTCTCTGATACAATCACCAGATCCTCAATGGCTCCGGTCTTCAGGAGGTGTCTGGAGATGGAGAGGACTTCTGTTAGCTGTATAGTGACTAACCAGACTCATGGTCACTTAGCAACCAGTGTTTATCTACTGTTGAACAACTATATTACTTTGTGGATGATTATTACTACTATTTTGGAACTAACTTAGATTAAAAATCCAAGATTTGTTTTGTATACTAGTTTTCTTATTACAAGGGCGTTCGATGGTTTACAGGGACTTTAGAAGCGCTAGGAGGCGCTGTTGAGCTGCCTCTAGTGTCTAGTGATTAGTCGATGTGATCGTTAGCACGCTGTCAGGATGAATCCTCCAGCCTTACGTTCCACAGCAGAGCTCCACTGATGCCTGGCCGTCCAGCAGTTCAGCTACCGGCACCGCCACCGCCACCACCCTCACTGGGTCCGGGTACACCTGGGTACAAGTTCAGAGTACAGCTCAACAGTTCAGAGTGCAGCTCAACAGTTCAGAGTGCAGCTCAACAGTTCACCAGAGAGCGTAATAATTCAGAGGACAGCTCCAGAGTTTCTTAAGGGCTCAGGGGTCATGAGTTTATTTATTATTGTTAAACCTTTAATCTCTCTGGCCAGGTTGTAGGGTAGCCAGCTAGCGGAGCAGGTAGAAACAGGACACCAACAACTAGACCATCCTGTTGAAACTCACTCAACACATAAATGACCACGGAAACTTCCAGCTAAGAAACAAACCGGTTCTGTGGATCTGAAGCTCAGTATTTACCTCGTCGACAGTCCTGAGTCCAGGTATGGTTCTGGCTCGGTCCAGAGGAACCTCCTCGGTGTAGACGGTTTGGTTGGCTGTGATGATGTTTTTGATGGAGCTCTCAATCTCCTGCAGCTGAGAGACACTCAGAGATCCCTGGAAATCACACCAGGCACAGCCAGCAGTGTCAGATCTCTTTGCTTTAACTGATCTTCAAGTGAGATTATTATTATTAGCAACAGTAGTAGTAGATGAAGTAACTACCCAGGTTGGACCCCTGTAGGACCCACGTAGGACCTATGTTGTACCCATGTACTACCCAGGTAGGACCCCTGTAGGACCCATGTAGGACCTATGTTGTACCCATGTACTACCCAGGTAGGACCCCTGTAGGACCTATGTTGTACCCATGTACTACCCAGGTTGCACCCCTGTAGGACCTATGTTGTACCCATCTACTACCCAGGTTGCACCCCTGTAGGACCCACGTGGTGCCCAGCTCTGACTAAATGATTGACAGCTGAACAGGAAACCAAATGATGATAGGGAACTGAAGTGTTGGTTGACTAACTGAGACTCTTCTACACCCTGGACCCTCTCGAGCTCAGAAATATTACATGATGAACTTGATGTGATTTGTGTTTGTTGCACCTTGACACTGAAGTCAAAGCGGAGGCGGTCGGCGGTGACATGGGAGCCCCTCTGCTGCACCCTGGGGCCCAAAACCTTACGCAGGGCGAAGTTGAGGATGTGGGTGGCGGTATGCTTCACCATGCAGGCCAGCCTCTGGGCCTGGAAAACACATCAGCTCAGTCACTGCTGAGCCTTTCAGTTGATGCTCTAATGGAGTCAGCAGGTAGCGGCTCAGGGTCCGGCTCAGGGTCCGGCTCAGGAACATTTCAACTAGAAGCACTGGTTGTTTCAGTCTCTAATCGCTAAACCACACTGCCGCCCACTCAGACCAAACTAAATACCTGTTAAGTTTGTCGTCATTCCTGAACATTAAACTTTAGACCTTCAACATTTCCATGTACAACTTGTTATTTGGTCAATGTCAACTATCATCTCAGAGGGACGTTGGTCCTGATGGACCTCAGCTTACCAAGCCCAACTGATCCCCATGTGTGGTTTCTAGTTACCTGATCCAGGTACAGTGTGACCTGGTCTCCAGTCTTCAGGCTGCCAGCTGCAGTAACCTGGTGGACCACGAACCCCCCTGCCAGCATCACCGCCTCCACCGGGTACAAGACGTCCTGCACACAAAGACAACCGACTCACCTGGAGATACAGAGAAGGACCAGCAGACCCAGACACACTGGTAGACGTGAGTCAGTGTCTGGTTAGTTAGTTGGTCTAGTCAGTCACTAACCACCATGTGGAGTCCTGCTGGTCTACACATCTAGTTGGCTGATGAAGAGATAACCCTGTACCCTGTGTGGGTGTTAACACCAACTCAGTCTGCACAGGGTTCCTACACGGGTCTGGAAAATGTGGATCAACAAGCTTCACATTTCACTGGTTGGAAAAAAGATTACCAACAAATTCACGTCACATTTCCAAACCAACATGCACATATTCCACTTTCCCTAGTTTCCCTCCAGGCCTTGAATTTTTAATTCAATGACTTTTCCAGGTTTTCCACGACCATAGGAACCATAGGAACCCTGTGTATATATATAATTATTTGGCCTGTAAAAATTATTCTTGCCAAGCAAATTTTTTTAATATGCCCAATGTAGTCCAAACACTGTCAGACATATGATGACAAACAGGTGTAATCTATCGTCATATAGTGATCTGAGCTCCATAGAATAATGTTCATGTTCTAAATAGAACCTAAATTTAGCTTCTTGCTTTGCATAATCTTCCCAGAATGCATTTCCTTTCTAATCGTCTGACCTGCAGTCCGTCTCTGGTGAAGTAGCCCTGGTCATGTGACTGCCCCCCCTGCTCGGCGTAGAAACAGGTCCGGTCCAGGACGACGCCACACCGCTGACCCTCGGCGACCTCTGACACCAGAGTCTGACCGCAGTACAGAGCCTGGACGGTGGCGGGGCATGGCGGGAACGCTGGGAGACCAGGACCACGGTCAGCCCACAGTAACAGGGATGGACATGACATTTCATATCTTCATATCAAACATGGAAAAGTAGAAAACTTCTATCTTCTAAACACGAGTAGATCAGGACGACATGGTATCCATGGTAACGTTACTCTGCTTCAACACAACCTGCCTCCAAAACCTGTTTCTGGAGCCACAGGCCCGCTCAAACAGGAGCAGGAGAAGCCAGGACAGGTTGGAGGTCGTGGGTTCGAATCCAGCCTCGGCACAGCCCCCCGCCCCCCCTGCCGAATCTATCCTGTCTGTCAACTCTTTAGATGAATAAAAACAGGTTTGAGTGTGGACATGGTGGTACCGTATCTGTCCCGCCCCTCCAGGCTGTACTGGTATTTGGGCCGGTCGTCGGTGTGAGGGACCCCCCGCCGCTGCAGCGCCGCCAGGCTGTGGACGTCCAGCATCACCAGGGTCTGGAGTGGCGTCTGGAGCTCCAGGCCCCGCTGGAGGAGAGAGTCCGCCGTTCAACCAGAGCTTCACAATCAATACAAAACTAACAACAATATGCATATATTCATTTCAAATATGTTTCTTCACTGTACTTGCTGCTGCCCACAGGATCAATAAAGTTTCATGGGATCTGATCAGACCAATCACCTTCTCGTGTTGGGCGATCAGCTGGTCCAGCTCAGCTTGGTCCACCTTGACTCCCCGGTCCTCCAGCATCAGGTCCACCAGGTCCAGAGGGAAGCCCAGGTTGCGGTGCAGCGACCAGGCCACCGCGGCTACGACACATCACACGTTACATCTCACTAGACTAGTGCTGCCCGGTAAACCGGGATGAAACGGTACAAGGAGGTTCTGATGAACAGTCTGCCTACTGAAGCACAACGCTGACAGGAAACAACCTGTAATATGAGCTGACTGACCCGGTGTGACGACCCCTGCTGTTAATCAGCAGTGTCTGTGTGTTATTGGTCAAGTTGCTGATTAGCGCCTCCTGGTGGCACCAGCCTATAAAAGCAGGTTCTGGTCGCTCACATTGTTTCTCCCTTCCTTGCAGGCAGCCTGTCGGCCGTGTGAGGACCGCGGTGTTACCTTCCTTTACCTTACAACACTCACACCCTGTCACATCTCTCCTTACACTACTGACCCTACTGTACTCATACTCCATCTGGTTAACGTTTAGTTGTGCCTTTAATTCAATCACTTTTGTTAAACTGTTAAAATGGTGTGTCTCTCATATTGGTCATGGCCCAAAGCCTGGTCATGACACCCGGGATGATGATAACTGACCCTCGACAACAATGGCTGACCTGGGAAGACTACTGACTGACTGACTGACTGACTGACTGACTTGGGAAGACGACTGACTGACTGACTGACTGACTGACTGACCTGGGAAGACGGGGTGTCCTCCGTCCATCCTCTGCAGGGCGTGGTCCATCACTCTGCGTCCCTGCTGCAGGCAGGACAGGAACTGGGCTTCGTTCTCATTGATGATGTCCATGATCTATTGGAGAACCACCGAGTCATGATGCGGTCTGATTTCTCTCTATGTACCTGATATGACATGTGACTCATAGTTAGTATTAACAGTATTAATGTGGATTAGAAATCAGACCACTCACCCCGTCTGTTTCACTGTGGAGCTCAGGATACGCATCGCCCTGGCAACAGAGAACCAACCAACCAATCAATGCATCCCAGTCATTGTCACTTTACAGCTGCACAATAAATAAATAAACTAAATCACAATGCTGACTACTATATGTGCTATAATTCATATATTTTCATCATATACATTTCTACTTAATATGTTCCAGTTCCATCTGAATCAGAGACATTAGAACTGAAGCAGAGGAACCACAGGATTCAGCCAAAGAACCACAATGACGTTCTGAGGGTGTTTTAGTGTTAGAAGAAGAAGGAGGTGATCATCTATCTCTCCCTGTAGGTGAACCCCCCCCGTTACAGGGACTATGTCAGACCAAAATGGCGTTGAGTCCGTGGGCGTCACCGTGGCAGCCGTCTTACCAGGATGTGGGCAACGGTGGGAACCAGGCTCGCCAGCGTCCCCTGGGGGGCCTGCAGGACTTCAATACAGAACCGCACCGCTCGCCGCAAAATCCTCCTCAACACCAGCCTGACACACACACACACACACACACACACACACACACACGATCAAATATAACTGACTTATATCGGACAAACTACTACTGTATTAGTACTGTTCTACTGTAGTTCTACTGTAGTAGTACTGTTCTACTGTAGTAGTACTGTTGACTTGTTTGATGGAGTCCAATGTGTAAATCCATCAAACAAGTTTTCAGGCGTTTTAAAAGCAGCTTTGCTCAGACAGGTTGGTCCAGATCTCAGATCAAGTTCAGGGTGAAACAGGAAGTGCTGCTGACTCACTCTGGTCCAGACATGCCGGGGTAAACGCCATCAGCGATGCAGACCGCCAGAGTCCGGATGTGGTCGGCCACCACGCGGTACGCCAGGTCCACCTTCCCCTCATCTGCCCCGCCCGTCCGGCCCTGGTACCCCCCCCACCCTGGACCGCTGGGAGGAAGAGGAAGAGGAGCAGGATTTAAATCACCGTGGCGATGAGAACCAACCTTCAAGGACTAAGGAGAGAGGTCCTGGAAAACATGGAATAGTTGTAGTAATAATAATAATCCATTATATAATATAGAACGTGATGAAGAGGCGAGGAAGAGATGAAGCCCAAACAGGCAACATGAGTTCAGGGTCAAACTGCAGCAGTGCAGTTTACTGGTTTTCCTAGTTCTACTGGTCCTGGTTCTGCTACTGGTTCTGGTTGTTCTGCTGGTCCTGGTTCTACTGGATCTGGTTGTTCTGCTGGTCCTGGTTCTAATGGATCTGGTTCTGGTTGTTCTGCTGGTCCTGGTTCTGCCGGTACCTACCTCATGGATGGCGCTGAGCAGCGGGGTGAACAGGTCCGTGTCGTAGTTGGATCTCTTCCCCTGCAGGACTGTCACCAGTCTCTCCAGTCCCATCCCAGTATCCACGCTGAACTGGGGCAGCGGACGCAGACTCTGGTCGGCCTCCCTGATGGGAGACAAGCAGATACTGGGAGCTGACCGGGACAACCAGTATAACCAGGCTGTTACTGGGAGCTGACCAGTGTGTGTTGTACTGGTCCAGTCATCCAGATGTATGGATTCACCTGTTGTACTGCATGAAGACCAGGTTCCAGATCTCCACCACGTCGGGGCGGTCTGAGTTGACCAGCAGGGCGGCGTTGCGTCCTCCTACGTGGTCGTAGTGGATTTCTGTACAGGGTCCGCAGGGTCCCGAGTCGCCCATCTCCCAGAAGTTCTGCTGCATCCCAAACGGCAGCAGACGATCCGGAGGAACGCTGAGGAGAACGTTGAGGAGAACGTTGAGGAGAACGTTGAGGAGAACGTTGGGGAGAACAATTTGAACTTTTGCCTGAGTCGGTGTTAAAACTTTAACAAGAGCAGTTTCAGTGCTGTGTAGGAATCCTGATTGAAAGTTGTCATAGCAACCAGTTGAGACTAAGTTAAGTTGGTTTACGTTGTTGGAAGAAACTTCCTCAATAATATTTGCAGTATTTCTGTTGCAGTCAAAACATTTTAAGAAAGCTTGTAGAGCATCAAGGCATCAAGACGACTTGAGTTGACTCACTGTTTTCTCAAGACTGTTGCAGTCAGCGCCATTAAACTGGCATCCTTAGTACAGTTCTGTTTTTCAGACCTAATATTTTTGCTTGCTTTCAATTTTATCAGTAAATAAGAATGCAAATTCATCGCATTTCTGGGGGGACAGGAGTTCAGGAGTTCCCAGGTTTGTCAGCCTGTCTGCCAATAAAGTTTTGGCATTATTAATGGTGTTATTAATGATATTGGAGAAAAAGGATTGTCTGGTATTTTTCAGTTCTATGTTGTAAGCATGGAGTTTCTCTCTGTAGATGTCATGGGGAACATGAAGTTTTGTTTTCTGCCATTTACGTTCAGCCTTAAGGCACTCCAGACTTCTCCGACCCCACAGGACCCCCACCTACCCGATATTTAACCAGATCTGCCGAGTCTCCTCATCTGGTGGTAAACCTGAAGCAGCATCTCCAGCAAAATATGACACATAGAGTCTCTCTAGGACGTATCCCATAATGCTCTGTGAGGAGACACCAGGCCATGGAACAGGCCTCTTCCTACAGAGAGACAGTGAGACAGTCAGACTGCTGGTCAGCCAGGGAGCAGCCGAATGGCAGCATGAGGTTTGGTGAAACGTTTCTGTGCCTCACCTTGAAGTAGTCGCCAAACGACCAGTTCCCCAGCATCTCGAAGAAGGTGTGATGGTAGACGTCTCGGCCGACGTCTTCCAGGTCGTTGTGTTTGCCGCCGGCCCGGACACATTTCTGACTGTTGACCACTCGCCGGTAGCTAGCCATCTCACTGCGAGGGTCAGCCATGCCCAGGAAGATCGGCTTGAACTGAATCACAATGTGAATACATGAATTAGAACCGGAGTGGGACAGGCAGGTGGAGGTTCATTACAACATCACTAAAAACCTCCTGGATGAAGTGATGAGGTCTCCATGGTGATCTCCACCATGCAGGCCCAAGAGAGTCAACCAAACAGCAGCTCATTACTGATGAACACACTCTCAACCAGAGAGCAAGACAGAATTCAGGCATCTGCAGGTTTCACGCTTTTATTTTGAAGGCAAGTGACATTCCTGCAACAGCGCGCTACCTTGACGCAGGTAAACCAAACTAGACCAAGATTCAAAGACTCCCACCAGACTAACCTGGTTCATTCCGGCGTTGACGAACAGGAGGCTGGGGTCTCCTCTGGGTCGGACCGGAGAGGACGGAACCAGTTTATGTCCGTGTTTCTGCTGGAAGAAATCCACGAAAGTCCTCCGAACCCGTTTAGAGGAGAAGTCCGAGACGCCACAGTACGACCTCGCCAAGTGTCCCGTCAGCCCTTTAACCGGCCGGAACACGTTCATTTTTACCACGTTGATCATTTAACTGCTCCGGCGGGGCGGAAACCAAACCGGGTGAAGCCTCCGGGCTGCCGCAGCTCTGGAAATGACAGCAGAGATATTCTATGTCATATCTGCTGCTTGGTGAACTGGACCACACACCATACTACCGGTAGCATCTGCTAATGCGCAAGCGCAGTCTGGCCACACTTCTTCTTGTTGCTGAATGATGAAGATTCGGTAGACTAGACTGAAGCCGGTGTGTTGCTGCCCCCTACAGGTTAACATTAATACATGCACTGAAACTTCATTGAATTCAACAGAAACATGATATGAGTACACAGACAGAATATAAAACAAGCAAGAAACTGTAAAAAAACAAAACAACAACTATAAAGCAGTAAAATGAAAACAATTATGGGGTTATATAAACGTAAGATGTTGACATATTAATCACATTTACGAAAGTATAAGAAAGAGAATGGATGAAGTACAGTGGCATACAGGTGTTACAGATTTACAAACTCGTCATTTAGCTGCTGCTCTTCTCCAGAGTGACTTATTGCTTAAGAAATACCACCAAATACCACTAATAATAATAAAAGAAAAAATCATATTTTCTCCAATTTGAAACACATCTCTTCCAATTACTACAATGCATTTTTTCCAATGAGAAAAAAATAATTGTCTCCAAATACAAAAAAATCCTATCATATTTATCTGTTTGGCAAATTTGAATATCTAAATTTCCAACTATTAAAATAAATGTTATTCCCAGTTGTTCTGTAATCAGAGCAGATTAGAAGCAGCTGTTCCTTCCTGCTTCCTCCGACAGGAAACTTGGAACTTCGCTAGTTTTTCGGTCGCGGAAACAAAGTGATGAATATTTCCACAATATTTCTGACTTCACCTGCGAATATCTTCTAGGATGCAGAAAGGTCTGAAGAAGTACTTTGTGAACATGGACGAGTACCTGGCCAGCCTGGGTCTGTACAGGAAGATGATGGCCCGGGACGCGTCCTGTCTGTTCCGCGCCGTGTCAGAGCAGGTGAGCTAACCGGGCTAATTGAAAACCCCATTAGCCCGGAGTCAACCGGCACCGGCAGCTGTCGGGTTTCATTCAGGCTAATTTACATTTTCCTGCAAACTTTGTCTTGTGTGTTTTCTGGAAATGAGGGTGAAGTTTTCAGCTGGCTACAGCTGGTCCTGGGTCAGCTGGGGAAGTGAATTCTGTCACTATAAACCAAACACTTTCTACCAGTCACCATGCATTAGCGTTAATCAGGATGTATGACGTCACAGGTTGTACTTGGCAGTGGCCACCAGTCTTCCGCCAAATGACAGAGGTACCAATAATACTACTAGTGGTAGTAGTAGTAGTAGTGGTAGTAACAAAGGTGGTATTTGTAATCTTATTTATTGAGCACCTGGTTGTTTTTTTCCTCTTCAGCAGTATTCCTGTTACCTATTCCTGAGGTAACTGTGTGTGTGTGTGTGTGTGTGTGTGTGTGTGTAGCTGTACTACTCTCAGCACTACCACCAGAGGATCCGTCTGGAATGCGCCGACTTCATGAGAGCCAACCGATGCAACTTTGAACCGGTGAGAGCAGCTCAGACTAGTTAACCAGCCGGTAACCAGTCAGTAACCAGCCAACTTTGGTTTCCAACTGGCAAAATTGTAGAGGAAACTCATTCTGTGATCCACCGATCTGCTGCTATACGACACCAAGTCTACCCACAATGCATCATTAGTACCTATTAAACAAAGGGGATGACCAACTCCCTCCTGCTTCTCTTCCAGTTCGTCGAGGGTTCGTTTGAGAAGTACCTGGAGCGTCTGGAGGACCCCAAGGTAAGCTGGAGGAACATCTGTGGTCCTGATCCGGCTCCAGGTTGAGACCTGCAGTGATCCACTTGATCCTTAATGTTACAAAGAAGAATTTCATTTGTAAATATGGGTATTGTTTTCCATTAAAGGAACCATAACATCATTCTATGTGTGAAAAGGCTTTAGATGGTTGGTTGGTTGGTTGTAACTCTCTCAGTGAGTTGGTTGGTTGGTGTATAACTCTCAGTGAATTGGTTGGTGTATAACTCTTTCTGTGAGTTGGTTGGTTTATAACTCTCTCAGTGAGTTGGTTGGTTGGTTGGTGTATAACTCTCAGTGAGTTGGTTGGTTGTAAGTCTCTCAGTGAGTTGGTTGGTTGTAACTCTCTCAGTGAGTTGGTTGGTTGTAACTCTCTCAGTGAGTTGGTGTGTAACTCTTGTAACTGATGTGTTCAGTTAACCTGCTTAACGCTGGTTGTTCTGTCCAGGAGACGGCCGGCCAGGTGGAGATCAAGGCGCTGTCGTTGTTGTACAGGTAAGATCGCTGGTTCAAGTCCCTGGACTGTTACAGGTTCTGTTCCCATTCTGTTTTTTCCTCCATGTCACTCGATATGAGACTTGTATTTCAACACTCAAATCAGAATTAGTCAGCGTTGCTATGACAACAGTGCTATTCCATCAGTTGTCATGGTATTGGGAGAGACGCTCAATTCAGAACAGGGTTATTCCAGGTCAAATCACCCAAAGAGTTAAACCCGACCATCTCAGATTTTGATGAAATTTGGTATTCTTGTTGATTTGGATCCCACAACACCAAATCTCAAATCTTAGGCCAATCTGACCAGTGATTTGGGAGATACGGACCCCCAAAGTTTGAGATTTTGTGCAAAAAGGGGCATGGCCGCCAACCTTTGAACCTTCATATCTCAGGAACTACTGGGCCAATCTTCTTCGAGTATATTGGGGTACGTTGACCTCTTGACCTTTGCTATGACCTTAAAATTGACCTTGTGGATCACATGACCTTGAGATTACCTTTCCTGGAATTTAATCACCCACATGTTAACTAAAATATACAGAAGTTTCAGAGGTGTAATATTTTTTCGAGATTGGTGTTGTGGGATCCCAACCAACAAGTACACCAAGTTTCATCAAATTCTGAGATGGTCGGGTTTAAAATGTCTGTTATTTTGGGTGATTTGACACGGAATGACCCAACATAAAGGCATGAAGGGACTAGTTACTGATGACTAGTAGTTACTGATGAGTTGTCACTGAATAGTTACTGGTGACTAGTTACTGGTGAGTTGTTATTGATGACTACTCTAGTTAGATGACTAGTTACTGGTGAGTTGTTACTGATGACTAGTCTAGTTACAGATGACTAGTTACTGGTGACCTGTTCTGTGTGTGTGTCCATCAGGCGTTGCTTCCTCATCTACCGTTACCCAGGGAAACCAGCCACGGTGATCACAGAGGACGACTTTGTTGACAAGGTGAAGGAGCTTCTGTCCTCCAGTGTCTCATCAGGGTGGTGTCGGGTTCGACCCCCTGCTGAGTGACCCTGAACGCCACCAGCTCCAGACCATAAATGATAATAACATAGAAAACAGGCTACATAACGTGCAGCTCTAACCAACCAACAGGTTATTTACTGGTGCTGATGTTACTGATGAGTCCTGACTGTCAATCATCCTGCGTTGCCTAGGTGATCTTGTGCTGCTCCAATAATGGTCACTATGACCTCGTTTACCCCAGAAGCTACCCTGCCTCCGCAGCCCTCTGCCAGTGTGAGTACATCTGCAGTATTAGTACTAGTACTATTACTACTGTTGATGGTAATAATAAAGAGGAAGGACGATGAGAACGATAATAATTAGTTCTTCTGTATTATTCTGACTGTGTGTGTGTGTGTGTGTGTGTGTGTAGCTCTGCTGTATGAGATGCTCTACACTCGGGTGTTTGGGGTGGAGGAGGCTGACCTCTGCCAGGCTGTGGAGGCCTTCCGGGTCGGGGGTCGTCGCTATAGGAACAGCCCGTCGGCATGCAGCGACGGCGACATGGGCTACGACGCGCCTGAGGACCGCACCCAGAGGTATACACATTTAGTTACTTTAGTTACATATTAGGTTTAGTAATCCCTCCATCACTGACCAGGAACCATGGGCACAGCCTGTCTCCATGGTTACAGCTACATCTTAGTGGTCTTCTGGTTTCAAGGTTTTATAATTATTGGAGGGAAATATTTATTTATTAATTTAAAAAAAAAGAAGTCTTTTTAAAGTCAAATTACTATGCCTGATGTTACTAATACTGAAACTACCACCACCACTACTACTATGGTTTGTATATTTCTCTTAAGAAGATTAAAACGTGACCCATGTGATGACATCATTTTTTACTGCTGTTTTTTTTATTGGTTCTTAGAAGCAGCTATAGACCAGAAACAGTCCAATAAGATATGTTTGTTTTATACTCCAGGGAGGAGTTGGAGTTGGGTGGAGCTGCTGAAGACAAGGGCAGAGCTCTGACAGACGACAGCAAGGTAGGGGCATTTTATTCTGAAAGGAACACTGCAAGGTTTTGTTGTTGGTGTGTTGGGTTTTCTTTGGGGGGGGGGGGGGGGGGGGGGGGGGCTTTATTTTTAAAAGAACACATGGAAGAGAGTTGTTTGTCACCAAGGGGGGAAAGGTCAAAGGTGTAGGGGTAATTAGGGCAGTAGGTGACTTTCCTTCTGGTTCAAACCTGCTGAAGTGTCCTCAACCCCTACCAGCCTCAGACCCTGACCTCTGACCTCCCTGTGGAAGGGGTCAAGAGTGACCATTTCCCTACAAGGAGTGTTTAAAAAAGTATTAAACGCCTTAAATACATTATTAGAGATCATATTAAGGTTTGTTTTTAATTAAGTTTCATTTAGATGCCACTAAATTGAGATATTGGTATTGACAGATTCTGAACATTGACTGATATTTAGTTAAAGCAGAGTTGGGAGGTAAAGCAGTACTTTTATTTTGTAATGTTGGATTACATTACTGCACTAACAGCAATGGAGCTTTTATTTTGTAATGTTGGATTACGTTACTGCACTAACAGTGGTGATCTCCTGGTTCTTTTTTCTTTCTTTCTTCTGCTGATTTATAGTTTCACATCTTTGATCAGAACCGAAACTTTAGATAGCTTTGGTTCTTTATCGTGGCGGTTAAATGGATCCTGCTGGTAGCCTGACTAGAGTTTTCCTTGGTTGTGTCCAGCCGGCTGCAGAGCCCCCCTCCTCCTCCAGACTGTGTCTGCCTTATAAAGTGTTGAAGTCTCTTGATGGGGAGTTGTACCGAAACCTGGAGTTTGACGTCTGGCACGACACCCGCAAAGGTACCGGCTCACTTCACCGAGACGAGAGGAGGAAAAACAGCAACAAGATCAATAGATCAAACACAGGAAGAACATATGGAATCAGATTTGGGTCAAAATGTATCAAGCAAAAGATTAAAATTGACAGCAAAAGTAATTTCATTGAAAAGAAAAAGGTCTGAAGAGCAAAACTTTACCTAAGACAGACAAAAAGTACTGAAAGCAAATCATTTTAAAGAGTTCATATTTCTTATCAATGATGATTCACATCAGTTTCCCTTGATTAGTTTTCACTGCCACTGATTGGTTGCAAATGTATTTGTAATGTGATTACTTTGATTCTGATTGATATGATTGATTATGAACGCTGTTGTAGAGGGACGGTAACACTGATTTGTGTTATTTAATGATGGTTTCTGTTTGGTACCACCAGAGATGCAGAAGACCGACTACATGGTGTTTGCTGGGAGGCAGTACTTCCTGGGAGACAAGTGTCAGGTAGAACAGAAACTAGTATTAGTACTTCAGTTGAATTGATTTATGTTTGTTGTAGTAGTAGTAGTAGTAGTAGTAGTAGTAGTAGTAGTAGTAGTAGTAGTAGTAGTAGTAGTAGTAGTAGTATCACCAGTCATCCCTGTAACCTGCCACCGTGTGTCAGGTGCGTCTGGAGCCCAAGGGGAAGTACTACAACGCGTTCATCCAGGAAGTAGGAACACACTCGTCAGCCGTCACCGTCTTCATAGAGGAGCTGGGAGAGAAGTAACACACACACACACACACACACACACACACACACACACACACAGAGTCACTGTGGATGTGGCGTTGAAGAACTAATTAGTCAATTACTGTCATCAGATAACAGCACCTGCGTCTGTCTGTCTGTCTCTCTCTCTCCATCCGTCTGTCTTTGTCTCTCTCCATCTGTCTCTCTCTCTCTCTCTCTCTCCATCCGTCTGTCTGTCTCTCTCTCTCCATCCGTCTGTCTTTCTCTCTCTCTTTCTCTCTCTCTCTCTCTCCCCCCCCCCCCCCCCCCCCCCCCCCTCCATCCGTCTGTCTTTGTCTCTCTCCATCTCTCTCTCTCTCTCTCCATCCGTCTGTCTGTCTCTCTCTCTCCATCGTCTCTCTCTCTCTCTCTCTCTCTCTCTCTCTCTCCCTCCCCCCCCCCCCCCCCCCATCTGTCTCTCTGTCCGTCCGTCTGTCCAGACATCTGGTTCCTCTGACCAATCTGAAGCCGGTGAATCCGGTTCCTGCGTGGAACGTTGCCGCTCCGAGCCGTAAAGACCTGGGTACGTCTGAACTCAACCAATCATCTATCAGGTCAAAGGTCACCAGACTGAGTGACCTGGATGTTTACTGTTTAATAATTGTCTTTATATTAGATGGAACCATGGAATGGATGTAATGTTGTAATGGAAATACTGCCTAACCAGTACTCTGATTACTCCAGTAATCAGAGTACTGGTTACTCCAGATACTGGTTACTCCAGGTACTGGTTACTCCAGTAATCAGAGTACTGGTTACTCCAGATACTGGTTACTCCAGGTACTGGTTACTCCAGTAATCAGAGTACTGGTTACTCCAGTAATCAAAGTACTGGTTACTCCAGATACTGGTTACTCCAGTAATCAGAGTACTGGTTACTCTGTATTATTATTATTATTATTATTATTAGTGACTTTAACGTGACATGCTGGTAATCAGGACTCCGCCTCCAAATGCATGTTTGATGTAATATCCAACTGAGACAAAAGGACACGAGGACGGATGAAGATCCTGGAAGTTAACTTGCCAACTGAGGAGAGATGGTGACTTGACTGAACGAACAGGAAGCCCCAAGATGCATTGCGAGAGTGATGGCGCACAGTGAAACCTTGCTGTGTTTTAACCGATGGAACGACGTTGAGCATCTAAAACTGTGAAGACTCTTTTCTGTTCTTAAGGACTCGAGTATCGACTCGACTCTTGGATGACGATCAGCTCAGCGTTAATGTGACTCACCTGTGGAGCTGCTTTGTATTTGTATTTTTAGTTACTTCAAAGTAAAAGTCTTTTTCATGAGGCGTTTGTATTGTCTCTGTGGGTCCAGACTCGGAGTCTCGTGGTCAGCGCCATCATCGCCATCGTTACTTCAGGAAGTCTCGAGGCGGCGGGGGGGTGAAGGGTGCAGAGCTGCTGATGGCCCCGCCCTCATCGTACGGAGGCCACGTCCCCTCCGCCCTGCCCCCCCGCTTCCAGCCAGCCGGCCACACCCGTCCGCCCCCTCCCCCGTCACCAGGAGCCATGACCTATGACCCCTACGCCCCCCCCACACCACCACCACCACCCCACGGCCAGACCTCGCTACGGGGCTCCCAGGTTGGGCTTGCTTCCTTCCTTCCTTCCTTCATCCTTCCTTCTGTATGTTAAAGGGTAATTCCAGTATTTTTAAACCTGGGCTCTATTTGTACATATTAGTCATTTATACCTCAAAATAGGTACAAAAACTTTTGGACTTGCTCCGGTAGATCGCCTCAGTCAGCAGTCATGAAACGAGCTGCTATGGCTGCAACGTAATCTGTTGGGGCAAGTGGGCCGATCAAAGTACGTCCACTAAAAGTGTTTTGTTTTTGCCACTGACAGGATCAGATTGTTGTTGGAAGTGTCTGACAACATTAGGAAAGGATCCTACAGAGATAGACCTTCGGTTAACCAGAAACCTGTTGAACCTCTTCATGCAACAACTCACCTCATCTTTCAGATTTCAGAGAGACTTCTGTTTCTGGTTAACCAAAGGTCTATCTCTGTAGGATCCTTTCCTAATGTTGTCAGACACTTCCAACAACAATCTGATCCTGTCAGTGGCAAAAACAAAACACTTTTAGTGGACGTACTTTGATCGGCCCAACAGATTACGTTGCAGCCATAGCAGCCTGTTTCACGACTGCCGACTGAGGCGATCTACTGGAGCAATTCCAAACTTTTTGTACCTATTTTGTGGTATAAATGACGAATTTGTACAAATATACTGGAATTCCCCTTTAACATGCACATAATCAGATGAAGTTATGGTCGGATTAAACATTTCCATGGTTTAAAGTAACCGGTAACAGGAACCCAAATTACATGTCGATCTGACCGGGTTAATTTACATATCACCACAAATATCAGGTGAACATGGAATCTCAGAACACATGGGTTTTGATTGGCTCCTTTCTGTGTGTGTCACATGGATTCTGGTCAGAAGCTCCGCCCGCTTCCTGAACCGTCACCTGATTGGCCCACAGCTGGCCTATTATCACCCCGGGAGACGCTGTTACGACAACTACGCCTTCCGCTCACGGTAAATGGCAAAATGAGACTATAAACATGTAGTCGATATTTTCATTAATTTGTTTGAGTTGTTCTGTTATTTTGCACACGTTGATAATTTAATATTTTTCGACTTAGTTCTAATGTTGTCAGTTGTTTAATTCCTCATATTTCTGAACTGGTCAACCACTCAAATATGAACAGAGACCGGCAACAGCCAAGCCCAGTCTGCCGTAGCGTCTGCAGCTTCAACAACACATCCTACCTGGGTGCTTTACCTTTAATCTGTCTGGTTATTTTCAGTCGTAGCCGACGGCAGCTGGCAGCAGCCCTCAACAAGGAGTGCCAATTTGGCTTCCCGGCAGAGACCGGGGAGGAGGAGCCTCCTGACCTGGAAAGAACCATTACATACTACCAGCTGGAGGACGGGAATGAAGCCGTCTTTCCCCCGCTACCGGTGAGTATGGTCTGTTGGACCCTAACTTGGAGTGGTAGAGCCAAAGATGAATCCCTGCATGGTAAAAAACTGGCCCACCTTCCAGTGGGTGTTAACCCTCGCCATGCACACGGGTGTTACATAGCAGCTGATCGGGTACTACCACTACTGCTGGCCTCCTGTATAATGATCTCTCTCCACAGGGCCAGGCTGTGGCTCCTCCTCCCATGATGGGAGCTCCGCCTCCTCCTCCCTCCCCCTCCTTCTGGGTCCAGCGAGGCCCAGGGCCCCTCCCGCTTGCACCTCCTCCTGGAAAACCCCCCGCCACCTCGTCAGAGGAGGACCAGGAGGACACCAGCACTGTGGAAGACCAGAGTAAGGTGGTGGCGGGGGGGTGACAGAAAGACAGGGTAGGAGGAGAACAGGATGAGGAGATAGGAGAAGGAGACATGGTAGGAAGTAGTAATAGGATAGAGTAAGAAACAATGAGTAAGTAATAATAATAAATCACATTTACTTGAAGTGTAAAACAAAATGAAGTACAAGAACAAGCGAATGGGGTGAATCAAACATCGTCCA
This sequence comes from Hoplostethus atlanticus, assembly GCA_034670405.1. Classification (NCBI taxonomy): domain Eukaryota; kingdom Metazoa; phylum Chordata; class Actinopteri; order Trachichthyiformes; family Trachichthyidae; genus Hoplostethus; species Hoplostethus atlanticus. Next base: position 471,539 of record JAXDDX010000146.1, on the reverse strand, counting down.
GCAGTTCAGTTCACATTGATGGATACCAAAACGTTTTCCTGCTTCAAATCTTGCATCAGTCAGACCCTCCTTACGCCGGGGACACACTCTCTCTCTCTCTCTCTCTCTCTCTCTCTCTCTCTCTCTCTCTCTCTCTCTCTCTCTCTCTCTGCGCGTGTGCCTGCTCGTCTCTCTCGCTCTCTGTTTAGACAGACAGTAAAAGTTTAGACACAACTCAGAAATACCATCAATCAGGGTGTTTGTTTGTTGTTATATTTTGGAAAATGACCGGATGCTCTCTGCTGTTCCTGTGTCTGACTTCCTGCCCAGCTTGACACATTCGCTCTAAAATCTTAGACCTGACGCCGAAACGGTCGCTGCAGGCCGCGGCCATTCGGCGCCTTTCGTCGCCTTTCCGCGTCCAGTGTGTCCCCGGCGTTAGTAGTTTTCATTATCAGTCTGACCTGCAGCCACGAGGCGTTGACCCCTGGATAACCTTGGATAACCTTAGATAACCCCAGTGCCCAGAAGTAATCTGATCGGATTTCGGCTATCGGATTGGATCAAATCTTGAAAATGGGTTGTTGAAAAGAAAAAAAGGATCGGATTAGATCACGTAATCCAGTCTTGGTTTTGATCTGGATCAAACCTTCAGTATGTGTTGTTCAAAACTTTAGTAGGATTGGGATACCTTTGATCCAAACAAAAGTCAACAGTAGTTTCCCTTATTGCCCGTCCAGTCAGTCGGAGGTCGGTCTGTCTCTTAAAGTGACCCCACGCTGCTACCTGTTGTTCTTTACATAACTAGTAGCCTACATTGTGATATGTAGCCCCATTTAGAGCACTGGTAATCCAGATTTGGATCAGGGTGATCCAATCCAATGTTGCTTTGAAAAACCCGCACAAAAGTAAGATGGATTACCTGATCCTGGATAGCAAAACATGGGCTTTCCAAATCCCGATCATTCTGATCCAGATTAAACTTTTTGAACAACTGGGCCCTGGATAACCCCTGGGTACCCGTGGATAACCCCTGGATAACCTCCTTGATAACCCCTGGGTACCTGTGGATAACCCCTGGGTAACCTCTGGGTAACCTTGGATAAGAGTGCCAGATAAATGACAAGTGGAAATGTAGTAAAGATGAAATACTGAAACAGATTAACCTTCAGAGAGAAGAGACTCTTCATGGTAGCTCAGTTGGCAGACAGGAAGCTTTAGCTAACCAATTACATACTAGCTATTAACATCATTTCCTAATGTTAAGTAACCTCTTATAACAAATATCAAATATATAATGTCTGTCCTCAGCTGAGTACACAGAGGAGTACATCTACACAACCCAGGGTAAGTATGTCTGAGTTTAATATAAGTAATAAATAATCTTGTGACCAGCCAGCCAACTAATCGATTCATTGGTATTGATCAATAACCCTATCAGCCCCAGATAAGGTCATTTTGTGGGGCAGGAAAAATCTGAATTATTGCACTTTTACTGTAGTGGTAACTTAGTCTAGTCTACAGGTAACCAGCCATGATTAGTTAGTTAGTTATCCCTGGTACTAGTAAAGAAAGTATAGTGCTACAGTATCACTGTACTGGTTGGTTAGTATGGTTAAAGTCTTCTGACCCCCCTCTGGCTCAGCTAACTAACTAACCAACCTGTAAATGAACCGTCTTTCAGATCAGGGCTTCCAGAACCCAGTGGTCTACGCTGCTAACGAGCCCTCCACTAACCTGGTAAACACATCTGACAGTTAACTAACTACTAACCTGGTAAACACATCTGACACTGTGCTGTAAGACTCTGAAGGGTAACAGGGTTTCTACTGTCAGGGTGCTGTGACCTCTGACCCTAGACCTCCTTATTGGCTTCTTGTCGGTGATCTGGGAGTTGAAGTTGATTCTGTTGTACTGAGTATGTTTACATACTCTGTACTCTGATTACTCAGTAGGTAATATTTCAATTACAACTAGTTTGAAGTAACCTGGTTTAATAACCTCTGATCTGAAGGTGATCTTTGACCTGCACAGTTTAAAAAAACCCAAAGAGATGTGACTGATGTTGACATGACCTGGTGGATGGAAAGACTGATCAGATATCAGTGTTAACCAGGTTCTGGTTACTGATTGTGACCGTACCTGATAGTAGAGTATCTCCTTAATCAGGTTAACATCAAAGTATTAGTGCATGTGAGCGTGCTCAGTTCTGGATCACCACAGAAACCACCAGGGTGACTGGACGGTGATTCTGGAAGATCCTTCTCTGTGGGAAACTGGTAAATGTGCAGATTTACTAAAGGATCTTCTGTTTGCTGCCATCCAGGAAGGAGGTGCTACAGACTCCCCACTGGAGAGCATCAACAACTACAACTACACACAGCAGGTACACACACACACACACACACACACACACACACAATAGACATTAAATTCACCGCCAGCTATTAATTTGCTTAATATATCTATAACACATAGTACATATATCTTGATATAGATTCCCCATAGGATCAATAAAGTTTGATCTTAACAGGGAAAACTGATAACAGGAGAGTAGGAAACTGTGTGTGTGTGTCTCTCTCTCTCACAGGTGGTCAAGCAGTCAGCTGCCATCTCCTCTTCACCCTCCTCTTCCTCCTCCTCGTCTTCCTCTTCTCACACTCCTCCGGCCTCCCACCTGCCCCCCCCAGCACACAGCCAGCCTCGTACAGGTGAACCAGTGTTCTGACGTTCTTCTGTCCAACACCATGCGTTGCTCGTTCTCAGAGTACTTCTTTTTTGTTGTCTAGTTGCCATGGCGATCCCAGCCACCTCTCCCTGGTTGGTTAATGAGTTGGGAGAGCCTCTGTGCACTGTGGTGGCTCCGCCCCCTTACTCCTACGACCCCAATGGCAACGACCTACCAAGAGGTCAGAGGTCACCCACTTATGTGTCACTTCCCTTCACACAATATTTCACTTCATATTGGGGTCTGTCACTTCCTGTTCCTGTCGTTAGGGTCTTAATCATCTTAAATGTGTTGTAATGTTTTTCCACGGTGAGAGGATGTAATCCAATAGGAGGTAAAAACATCTTAAGGAAGGAAGCTCCTCTTACAACCACTTCTTTTAAAATGCTTCTCTCTCCAGACTGCAGAGTTCTCCAGTACTACTTCAACTTGGGAGTCCAGGTAAGTATGAGCCGAGGTGCTCTGGGTCCAGGTACACAAAGACGAGGAGGTTCAATATGTTAGTGAAGGACGATCTCTGGCTAGCAGTCCAGTAACACTGTTCGGGGTCAGTCAAGGTTTTGGGTTTTGAGTGATGTCCTACCAACAGCGTCTTAGTTTAGTATTGGGGCCAAATGATCTGCTGCCTCCCAGTTGGTATGATTTAATTATATCCCCCCCCCCCAACAGTGGTACCATCAGAGCTGTTGGCAGCAGGCGTACCCCTCCCCCTTGCCGGAGGCCCCCTACCCCTACCAGCCCTACCCCTCTTACCTCGGCCCCCCCATCCAGGACATACCCCTACATGGTAAGACCATTGATGGATGATGTAAAGTCATTGATTGGTTATTGGGTGAAACAAAACCCTTACGCTGAATTCACAACATATCGGAAGAAGAACTTGCAACGTTATAAAGTTAAAAACGACCACAAACTAAAACATTAGCCGCTTTTTGTAAGTAGAGTTGATTGCATTACTGATGTAACTGATAATTCTGACATCTGGATTCGCTTCTGGTTTTGCTGCATGTCGACACGCTTGAGCAATTCATGACACCAAGTTGGAGATATCATGTCCTACTTGTAATCACCACCAGGAGGCTGACGGGTTTTTCTCAGTTGGCAGTTCATATTTATGGCAAACCCGACTTGACGTGAATGCACCGGTAGTTCACTGGTTCTACATCATGGTCCATGGAGGTCCAGCAGTCTGTAGAAGATCATCCCAACCAGTCACTACAGCAGCTCATTTCACTAACCACACCTTCAACCAGAGAGGAGGGACTAGTTAGTGAGCTGAGCTGCTGTAGTGGTTGGTTGGAATGAAAACCTGCAGATTGGTGGACCTTCATGGACCAGGATGGAGATCACTGCTATATCCCGTCCTTGTTGTCTTCTACCCCCAGCTGCCCCTCAGTCTTACCCTGAGGCAGGTCGAGGCCCTGGCCCCCACCACCCCCCCTCCTCCTACCCAGAATCCACCAGACCAGGAGATGGACAGACGGACGGACACACCAGTGGTCAGTACTGACAATCCACCAGCTTTTAGACTGAGGGTTCCCTGCAGCGCTGTGTAGTCAAGGCAGGTTTCTCTAATGAAAGAATTCAGCCTTGACTACAAAATATAAGTAATATCCTTCATTTTATTATTAATGTTATTATACAATGTTGAACATGGCACCCAACTGCAGCACCTGCTGGCCAACAGTGACAAGCAATGAGGAGCCTATCTGGCATCCTCACATTGTGTAATATGACACTGTTACAACAAGCTGCTATAATATCAGGAGGACCTGTTAAAAATAACGATCAATACCTCACATAACCTTTTTGACTTTTCACACCAACTGAGTTTAAACGTCAGACGCATGAACACCTGCTGCTGGTCGCCACAAGGGCGGCGCCACACGCAGACGATGGGGTTTCATCCTCCATATATATTCTCTATCTGCTGCTGAAGTGACTCGATTTCCTCACCGGGATTAATAAAGTTTCATCTAATCTTATGAAGTGAAACTAAATGTCTCCTTTTCTTTTAGGCCCCGCCCTCTCCCTGGAAGTCTCCTCCCCCGTCTCCACCTCTGTCAGTGCTGTGTCTCCAGGCTCCGCCCCCCCAACCCTCCTCTATCAGGAGCAGCCCCTTCCCCCTCCTCCTCTCTTGCACCTCCCTTTTGAGGCTCCGCCTCCCCCCTATCTTCCATCACCATCTCCTCCTCCTCACCCCCACCTCTCCCATCATTCCTCCTACCATAGCTACCTCCCCTCCACCCACTGGGGGGCTCTCCAAACAGGAAACCCAGCCCCCGGCTCCCAACCACGGCTCTATTGCCCCGCCCCAAATTCCACCCATGTGGTCGGTTACATCACAGCCCCGCCCTCTCACCTCTCGGCCACACACTACATACCCCCTAGCATGTAACACACACACGGTAACACAGTCTTACATAGAGTGGGCGTGGCTAGTCCCTGTGTTTGTTGTACAGGGAATACCTTTATGTTCAATATAGTATTTATGTTCAAACTGTTAATGGTGTTTTATTTTTGGATCAATAAAGAGGTTGGGTTCACCAGAAGGCTCTTTTCCTTTTTCTGCTGAATAAACCAACAGGATCAGGAGGATCTGAAGAAGTTCAGAAGAGAACCAGTCTGCCTCGGCGCTACCGGCCAGTCTCTCTGGTAAAACGGCACTAATTCATCTGCCGCCACGGCTCGTCAGTAAAAACCTTGTAACTGAACTTCAGGTTGATTTTGCGCCAACGTCTCTAAAGGCTCCAGACGTAACCGGGTCAGACAAAATTACAATCAGAGTAGATCCAGAGTGGTGCTGGGGTGACGTATTTTTGTAGCCAACCCGGAAGTTAGCATCGCCCTGGTTCCCTCGACAAAAAGCCAATGGGATTTTTCCATTGGATTTTGGATTATTGCAGAAAATAAACTCTGTGGCAAACAAAAGTTTATGATACTTACACGTTTTGTTCAGCAAGATAATCTTCACAAATTAACACCACTTTATGATTTTTGAAGCGTAAATGCAATCGCCAGAAGTAAAAAGCTAACGTTAGGCTATAACCGAACTACACCACGGTCACATGACTTCAACGTCACCACCACTAAGAATACTATAAATTGATAAATCTACAAGTTGGAAAGTTTGAGTTGGAATAATTTGGAAGAGTAGAAACACAACTAGAGGCTGTAAAGGAGGACTAGTGAGTAGATGCGTTACCGTGTTCGGCGTGATGCGTTCAATGTCCCCGACAACCTCTGTAGTCTCATTTAGCCACTTGTTAGCAACCGCCTTTTTTAAGACACGTAAAAGCTTCAAAATTCACAAGTGGGGTATTTACTGACGTGTTTTATGTCGTAGAACAAAACGTGAAAACCTCTTAAGCTTGTGTTAACCACAGACCTTATTTCAGGCATCTAACCAAAAACATATTCAAAAACCCATTGACTTCGAGACGAGGGAACAGGAAGTGCAAACATGCTAACTCATTTCCTGTTTTAGGACTCATTCCTGCACCACTCTATTGTTGGCTGATCAATTCAAATGATCAGTGATGGAAACGTTTAGACAGCTGACTGACTGGTGCAAAACGCCTCACAGTACCTTTTCAATACCTTTTTAATGAGACCTGTAATGGATTCAAGACCAATTTAATAACCTAGTGTGTCTAAAGTGTCTATAAATCAGCAGAAGAAGAAAGAGGAACCAGGGGCCTGTTCCAAGAAGCAGGTTCAGCAAACTCTGAGTCTAACCCTGCACTCTGAGTTGATTCATTCCGAGATGGCAAAGTCTGAGTTTTCGGTTCCAGAACAGCTGATTTGAGTTAGTTCAATCAACTTTGAGTATGTTCACCTTGAGTTAAGACAATAAAAAGCCATCATCAATGGAGGTCCGATACTACGATTCACCATGGCAACCAGCAAGCAGAAGGGTCGTAAAGGAGAGGGAATTGGCGTGGGAGAGAATCGCTGCCCGAGTCAATGCGTACGTTTGAATGCAGCAGTGTATTCATTTAACATTTAACCACACTTTCTTATAATATTACCTACATGTGAGAAAGTGGTGGAATGGTATTGGAAAAAAAATATTTTCATTTAGGTGCAATCCCACGGGCGCAAAGCGCTCTTGGCAGCAGCTGAAAATGAAATATAAAAACATTAAAATAGAGTCATTTAGCAGACGCTTTTATCCAAAGCAACTTATAAAGGTGATAGTTAACACTATGTGGGGATCAAACCCACAACCCTGAGACTGAGAGTTTCCTGCTCTACCAACTGAGCTGTCTGGGCCAGACATACTTCAAATGGTGTACTTGGGGTGGCAAATTAGAAAGGCAGATCTAGAAATGTAATTACTGGAACATAAGTTAGAGGTGGGTGCATGGTCACAGGTGAAATGTGTTGTTGGAACAATATAAAAATACTAACTGTTGCTTTTGTATTTGTAGGAAATAAAGAAGACCAAATGAAAGGTGTCTTTATTTGACTGCTCGGGGTGGTGGTAGCTTAATCCGTGAAGTGTAAACGGCATATTATATCTCGGACAGCTCTTCCATCCTGGACATAGAACATCTAATCGGGGTCTCAAAATCCTCTCCCGACGTGAGGCTATGCGAATTACTTCCGCTTGAATATCGATCGGGTTACGAGGAAAGGACACGCCATGTCCGACAGCTGCTTCAGGTTCAGCAGAGGGAGGAGACAGGGAGAAAGTCAGGGTTTGTTCAAGAAAACCTGCCAGCGAGCAGGTTAGGTTCACAGAGTCAGTTACCATGGTAACTGAGCCAGAGTTTGAGTTACCTCTCTTTCTGGAACGGAGAACCCAGAGTTTCCCTCATCTCAGGGTTAACAAACTCAGAGTTTTCACTAAACCCGCTTTCTGGAACGGACCCCAGGAGATGAAATGTTCAGGGACAGGAAGTCCAACATGTCGTATTAACGTGTTCTGTGTTCATCTAATAGTGGACAGTATAATGATGTAATCCAACATTACAAAATAAAAGCCCCACTACTGTTAGTGCAGTAATGTGATCCGACATTACAAAATAAAAGTACTGTTTTACTTGCCAACTTTCTTTTTTTACTAAATATCGGTGAATGAACAGAATCTGTCAATACAATAACATTTTATAGTGGCATCTAAATGAAACTTAAGCCAAAAATAAACCTCAATAAGATCTCTAATAACTGTATTTAAGGTGCTAATACTCTTTAAGGCAGGGACAGAACGAGATTTGAGTTTAAATGAAAGTCTAGATTAGAGATCAGAAAAGGTCCAGGGGTTAGGGAAGCTTCTGGATCTGTCCTGGAGCCCCGGGACCCCCCAGCCAGGACCATGATGCTCTCTGTTGGGGTTAAAATGTCTTTGTGTCATCGATGAACACCTTCAGGTCACTGATGTTTCTTACTGGAGCAAAAGATGAAAGTTGGTCAAAATGTTTCATTTATCATCCAGCGAGAAAAGAGCTTTACAGAAATATGAGTGTGTGTCAGGGCAGGAGGTGTGTTGGGATCTCTACAGTCCACGTGTCTTTCTGGCCTCTGGCGTACAGCGGTGCCTTCAGCCAACGAGGGTTGGACAGGTGGGTCAGGTGCTTCTCCTGTAGACCAATCAGAACGGCCGATCGCTCCAGGTGCAGTAGGTCATTCTCCGCTGGGGAGGCGGGGCAACACCAAGTCACACCCACATCCACCAGGCCTTAAAGAGACAGGATGAAATTCACCAGGCATTGCAGACTGACCTGGGGCCTCATTTATAAAGTGTCTACAAGTCACTACACTCCATAATGTACGGGCCGACCTCTACTTGTGGATCTATATTTATTATTATTATCACCACTTGGTAAGTTTTTTCTTTTTTCCTCCTAGAGAACGCTGGGGAGTAGTTTGCGAAGGGGGAGGAGCCAAGTGGATAGAGGGTACCCACTATCACCTGCATGGTGATTCATGTTTTTAAAATATTATCCACTTGGCTCCTCCCCCTTCGCAAACTCGCAGAATGCAGCACAGAGAAGGTACAACGAAGCGCATGGTCAAACCCTTTCAGTCATTGAACGCACCATCGGGATCCTGAAATCTCAATTCACTTTTATCTGTTAAGTACTTAAATCCTATTTTTATACAAAGGCATTCTCTTAACTCATGATCTCCTCGACGACACTGGGGAGTAGTGGGAGGAGTAGTGGGAGGACACTGGGAGGAGTAGTGGGAGGACACTGGGAGGAGTAGTGGGAGGAGTAGTGGGAGGAGTAGTGGGAGGACACTGGGAGGAGTAGTGGGAGGAGTAGTGGGAGGACACTGGGAGGAGTAGTGGGAGGACACTGGGAGGAGTAGTGGGAGGAGTAGTGGGAGGACACTGGGAGGAGTAGTGGGAGGAGTACAGGTCTGTGCCGCTCGGTTTTATAGATCTGAATATTTTCTTGGTAGACTGTGAGGTTTGTGAACGATGAGTTTTATAAACGAGGCCGCTGCTTCATCTGATATGATGCAGTTTGATTAATTGCATATTGATTGTAAAATTGATCAATGCTAAACTGGTTGTGAATGGGAAGAAGTGATTCTAGTTTGTGTCCCCTGGTCTAAAGGTTTCAGATGAGAATAAAATACTGGAGGAAACACTGAATACTTCAATATCGGTTATCAGCAGTTTCAATCCCAACATAATATTGGTACCAGCCTTCTAAAAGCCTCAACTCCTAACTCAACATAGGAACATGGACCTGCTGCACATCCAAGTGCTTCTGGTGGTAAATGACTAAATGTTTGTTGGTGGTCGATCACAAAACACATTCATCAGATTTACTTTGGTTGTTTATGTGCACGTCATAATTCCAATAGTTCTGACAACACCTGAAGGCATCATGTGGAGTCTGGAATATTAATGTAATCATTTCCAGGCCTTGAAAGCGACACACACACACACACACACACACACACACACACACACACAGAGTTAGTTTTACCTGCCACCACGCCGCGGCCGAACCTCTCTCCGGACTCCAGGAGAGCTTGTATCTGTGCTCGGTCCATCCCCAGCGCGTCGGTCAGCACCGCCCTCCATCCGTCCCCCTCCCAGTCCCGACGGGCGATGTGGACGGCGAGGGTCCGGTTTTCCAGCGGCGACAGGACGGGCGTCCAGCGGCTCTCCACGGTCTTAACCCCGTCCAGGACCAGACCGGCGTACGGCTGGCGGAACGACAGGCACGAGACCTGGACGGACATTTCTACACACACACACACACACACACACTTCAACATGTCTGAAGACCTTTTCTGAATTGTATGAAGACGACGTGACGTCACAGCTTTTATCGGTAAACATTTGGTAGAACAAGAACTGAGACCTTCACGACCTTATGGTACGGATCTCCCACCAAGCAGCACGTGATCCGACAACATTCAAGTTTCTAACGTCGGTTCGTCTGTCGCTGGTCGATCGAGTCTAAACGCTGAGATGTTATTGATCTACACTAGGAAGGTCTGGACTCTCCTACCCGGTCTGGACCATTCACCTGATGGACTGAACTCTCCAGACTCTCCCCTCAGTCCATATAACATACAGACTTTGGTTTCCGGTACAACGTGTTTGTTAGAGACCACGACGCTGAAGTTGGTTTCGGATTCACAGTTTCGGATTCGGCAGTTAAGGGGAAAGTTAAGGGAAATGTATTGCTGAGCGACCATCCTCCGTTTTTTGCACCTCTTACAAAAACCACTGTACATATGTAACCATATGTAAAAAGTATGTTTATTTATAAAAAGTTGCTGGTAAATGAAGAAGGCTGGAAACTATATGGGAAAGATAGGTTAACAATTTATTTTTAGCTACAATAAAACATTTCATCTAGTAAGATTGTTAAAATTGACCAATATCAAAAATAGGGAATTTCTTATATAAAAGATAACGTACAGTACCAAGAGGGAATGTGGAATTGAGGGAGGAGGCCGAAGACTAGGGAAAGGCTTGCTAACAGGACAAGGCCGATGACGAAGCACACCACACGTGAATGTGTCTGAGTCACACACACTACAAACGCACTGCAAAAGGTGAGCAAAGATGTTTAGTGCACATTTAACTCTTAATAGCATGCAAGTGATTTAGGGAAGGGGCCCTCTACGCTGCCAGTCCCCGTCACCACGGCCACACTCCCCAGAGTCCACAAAAAGGGCAATTACCTACAGCTGGTTTGTCAAACAAAGGAGATAAACAAACTCAAAACAAAGTATACAACCAAACTACAGACCAATCTATGAAAATGTTTTGATTATTTTTCAAAAGGTAAAAATAACTTTTCTACTTTTGTTTTGAAGTGAGAAAGATGCGATCCTCATGGCGATAGAAAATTAAATGGAGAGATGTGGACTTATACACTGAATGTGCCAAGGTCAATTCAATTTATATCCTTCAACATTGCTATTTTTTGCATTTTCACAAATGGAATAAAGGTTTCACAAATCTGAAACTGTGTTTTAAGGAATCTTTAGCCTCTCTGGGATAGTCTAGTCCAGATTTGACAGGTCTAGGTATAGTGGTTTTGGATCTGGACCTGGTCCAATGTGGTCTAGATGTGAAAAAAGCAGTGAAATGTCCCCTTTTTGCATTTTCACAAATAGAATAAAGGTTTCACAAATCTAAAATTGTGTTTTAAGGAATCTTTAGCCTCTCTGGGATAGTCTAGTCCAGATTTGACAAGTCTAGGTATCGTGGTTTTGGATCTGGACCTGGTCCAATGTGGTCTAGATGTGAAAAAAGCAGCAAAATGTCCCTGTTTTGCATTTTCACAAATAGAATAAAGGTTTCACAAATCTAAAACTGTGTCTTAAAGTGTCTCTGGCCTCTCTGGGATAATATAGTCCAGATTTGACAGGTCTAGGTATAGTGGTTTTGGATCTGGACCTGGTCCAATGTGGTCTAGATGTGAAAAAAGCAGTGAAATGTCCCTGTTTTGCATTTTCACAAATAGAATAAAGGTTTCACAAATCTGAAACTGTGTTTTAAAGAATCTTTAGCCTCTCTGGGATAATCTAGTCCAGATTTGACAAGTCTAGGTATAGTAGTTTTGGATGTGGACCTGGTCCAATGTGGTCTAGATGTGAAAAAAGCAGCGAAATGTCCCTGTTTTGCATTTTCACAAATAGAATAAAGGTTTCACAAATCTGAAACTGTGTTTTAAGGAATCTTTAGCCTCTCTGGGATAATCTAGTCCAGATCTGACAGGTCTAGGTATCGTGGTTTTTGTAAGAGGTGCAAAAAACGGAGGATGGTCGCTCAGAAATACATTTCCCTTAACTTTCCCCTTAACTGCCGAATCCGAAACTGTGAATCCGAAACCAACTTCAGCGTCGTTTGTTAGAGCACGTTCCAACAGATTGGTTTTGTTTTGCTCTTTCTTCGTCGTCACTTCCTAGTTGCGGTTGAGTAGTTTCTTCTTCTTCGCGTGGTCGCCCCCTAGCGGAGAGAACCTGATACTACCACGACTAGATCAGAGTCCCGTTAGGTTTTCGTTCCACTGAAATAGAATTTACACAGGAAGACTTGTTGGTTTGACAGACAGACAGACAGACAGACAGGCAGACAGACAGGTAGACAGACATGCAGGTAGACAGAAACAGACAGGCAGGTAGACAGACAGGCAGGTAGATAGGCAGGCAGGCAGACAGGTAGACAGACAGACAGACAGGTAGACAGACAGACAGGCAGGTAGACAGACAGACAGGCAGGTAGACAGGCAGACATCTCTTCATTGGTTACCTGTCAGGTTAGAAACCAAATCTACTAGTACTACTACTGTTACCATTACTGCCACTACTACTGACTAGTAGACAGACATGTATTTTCATCATCATGTTTATTATGTTGTTATTTTAGCCACCGACATGCAGAACAGATCACAGACCAGAGTAACAGACAGCAAGCTCGATATCCAGATGCTCTGATTCAGTTTACAGGCAAAGGAACACAATAGTCTACAATAGTGGATCAGCATCAGCAGCGACGAGCCTCTGGTAGACGTGACGCTGCCAAAAAGTCCAGCACTATTACACCAGTTATCCACCAGGGGGCGCTGTCTAAAGACTTAATGGACAGGACGGTGACGTCATCATTTTACTCTGTTCAGCGGGTAGCAGCATGTGAAATGTCAGGTTTTCTCCAACATAGTGAACATAAGAATTAAAACCAGGAAAATAAGAAAGATCAGAAAGTTATCACAAGTTATCACAAGAGTTACCATAGCAACTAATTAAGGTCTGACTGTGACCAATCAGATTGCTCCGCTGAATCTACCTGTTGTGTAGCAGGTCTGAGGACAGTTCTTCTCCCAGCCACTAGAGGGCGTTATGAGACTATACAGAGGTGAAGAATCCAAATACCTGAAATACAGAAAACCATCCAACCCCCCTGAAAACCCTTAACCTACCAAGAAACACAGAAATAACAAATAGGCATTTAAAATACCTGAAACACAGAAAAGATGAAAAATAAATACAATTAAAAATATCAGAAACAGAAAATAAATATATTTTTTAAAATGTTTCATATTCTGATAGAAAATCAAAAAACAACTAAACAAATCATAAGGTCTTTAACACAAAATGAAAACTACAGAGTACAAAACAACTGATTTAGACAAAAGAGTCGCTGTGATATTCACACGTGGCACCGGAGTCCAAAACCCCCAAAGCTGTGGTGATGCTGGTGTTGCTATGACAACGATGATATGACAATGTCTGATTCTTCTTCAGACCCACAGCAGCAAATAGAAGCAGAGTCAGAGTCCATCTGGTCCCAGTTCCCAGTCCCAGTAACCAGTACCAGTACCAGTATCACTACCAGTATCAGTATCAGTCCCACTACCAGTACCAGTATCAGTATCACAACCAGTACCAGTATCAGGACCGGTACCAGTACCGGTACCAGTATCACTACCAGTATCAGTACCAGTAACAGTACCACTACCAGTAAAAGTATCACTAGTTTAGATCTGGACACCAGGTGAACAGTTAACTAGCTGGTAGAACAGAGTTGGGTCGTTGAGTAAACCAGTTGAGGACCAGATTGAGAACCAGTGACTGATTGATTAGATCAATACTACACTGACATTCTGATCAGATCACATTTGCAGTGTGCTGCTTCTTGTTATCAATATTATTATAATTAATATGAATATTATTTTATTCTTATTGATTTATTCTCATCATCCTGGGTTTCAGACTGGATGGAAACACACACACACACACACACACACACACACACACACATACACACACACACACACACACACACACACACACACACTATTCAATACAGCTTCAGTAGAAAGACAAATTATTAAATTAAAGTATTTTTAAATTTAAAATTCAACAATTAACACCAAGAGTCACATTTTACTGGAAGGACGGTTCCAGGAATGTTCCAGGACGGTTCCAGGAATGTTCCAGGACGGTTCCAGGAGTGTTCCAGGAGTGTTTCAGGAGTGTTTCAGGAGTGTTTCAGGAATGTTCCAGGAGTGTTTCAGGAGTGTTTCAGGAATGTTTCAGGAGTGTTCCAGGACGGTTCCAGGAATGTTCCAGGACGGTTCCAGGAGTGTTTCAGGACGGTTCCAGGAATGTTCCAGGACAGTTCCAGGAGTGTTTCAGGACGGTTCCAGGGCGGTTCCAGGACAGTTCCAGGAATGTTCCAGGAGTGTTCCAGGACGGTTCCAGGAGCGGTTCCAGGAGCGTTTCAGGAGTGTTTCAGGACGGTTCCAGGAGCGTTCCAGGAGTGTTTCAGGACGGTTCCAGGACGGTTCCAGGACGGTTCCAGGATGGTTCCAGGACGGTTCCAGGACGGTTCCAGCTAGGGAACAGTTGTCAGAGTGTCCAGATAAATATTGATAGAATATTAACTAATATATTGAATCACAGATCTGGTTTATATACAGACTCAACTGATGGTAAAAGCTTTCTTAAGCTGATAGGCCATCTCCTTTCACCTCCTCCTCTTTTCACCTCCTCTTCCTCTTCCCTTCCTTTTACCTCCTCTTCCTTTCACTTCCTCTTCCCTTATTTTCATCTCCCCCTCCTTTCACCTCCTTCACCCCTCTCCTCTCTTCCTCCTTTCTTCCTCCTCCTCCTCCTCCTCAGTCAGACCACTCCTGGTCCTCGGGTTCGGACTCGTCTTCTGATTCGCTGTACTCTACGGCGATGCGTCGCGACAGGATGGTGGCGACATCATTTCCTGTCGGCTCTCGTTTCTTGGCCTCCTCCTGCTCCCTCTGCTCCTGCACCTTCCTCAGCTGGATCCCTGAGAACACAAGGCAAAGGAAACCAGTGACTCCTCCTCCTCTCCTATTGGCTGCGAGGAGGCAGGTAAAGGGACGCCTCACACAAACTCTTGTTGTTTCGCCTCCTGCAGGTTTTTGAGACTGAAATAAAACCGCAGATCAATAAAGTTTCATCTTATCTTGTCATGTCGGAGGCTGGGCTGCTTTTAAGATTTTAAGACTTCTAAAACTGAATTTAAGACTTGAAATACTTCGTTTAACTGTATTCACAAACAGACCATAATATATCTGGGGGTTGATCTGGTTATTGATCAGTGCCGGATAACCCTGTAGCTGAAACATTTCCATATTTTCCCAAACCTTTCAATACTAAAGTACATGAATAGATAGATACTTTATTGATACTATGATGATCTATCTACTATATTAATCATATGAATACAGAATATTAATAGTGTATATTGAGACTGTGTATTAATAAAGTATATTAATAATGTATATTGAGACAATGTATTAATTCCAATTTCCAGGCTGCAGCTTGGCAGTGTTGGCGTCTGCGTGGTCCCCTAGTCCTATGATGACACTGACTGAGCTGCTGTCTGCTATGATGCCGCCCCATCAGATCTGGATGTCCCACCATAATAAACTTTTATGCATTGTGTATACGCTGCTTGCCCAAACTCGGCATCTATTGCAGCCCAACCGTCCTGGTAGGGGGATCCCTCTCTGATTAGCCCCTCCCTCTCTGAGTACCCCCTCCCTCTCTCAGTAGCCCCTCCCTTTCTGAGTAGCTCCTCCCTCTCTCAGTAGCCCCTCCCTCTCTGAGTACCCCCTCCCGAGGTTTCTTCCATTTTTTCCTAAAAGGTTTTGTAGTTTTTCCTTGTCCTCTGTGAGGGTCCAAGGCTGGACGATGTCGTGTACTAACCATTTACTGTTTCACATGTTGGACACTGTGAAGCCTTAGAGACTGGAACGTGATGAAGGGCTGTACAGATAAAATGTGATCTGATTTGATTAATAATGTATATTAATAATGTATATTGAGACTGTAATAACAGACCTCTGCGTATGGCGGCTAGCAGGTCGCTCCGAGCATCATTCATTGGTACGTTCGGTCCGCCAGGCGGCTTCCTGCCGTCAGTCACCGGGGGCAACGGCGGGGCAGCAGACGAGGGTGGGGGCAGGGCTCCAGGCCGGGAGGGGGAGGGTATGTAGTTGGCGGGGGGAGGAGGAGGTGGAGAGGGGCTGTAGGGGACTGCAGGATTACCTAGGAGCAAAAAACAGGAAGGAGTCAGATTGATAGGACCTGAACAACAAGGAGGAGTCAGACTGATAGGAGCTGAACAACAAGGAGGGGACAGACTGTAAATTACCTTGGTTACCAGGAGCGCCTGTAGGGGGCAGCGGTGTTGCCATGGCGGTGGGGTGGGCGGAGCCATTGGGGAAATGTCATCTGTCCAGCTGATGATGGCATAAGAGGGGGAGGTGGAGGGGGGGCTGGCGGGATCTGGTGGTCACTATGGGAACGAGGATGAGAAAAGGTCAAAGGTCAGCTAGGTTGAAATGTTCTACTGTGATGTTGGAACCATATAAACACTTTAAATAACTTTATTTGTATGTATATATGTCATAATTAATTATGGATAATTACAGATAATTATATAACACTTTAATAAAACATGCTAAGTTAGAGGAGGTAGGTAAAGCAGGTAAGTTAGAGGAACAGTCTTTGTCTGCATCCCATAATACAATAATAGCAACTTCCATCTGCAGACTACTGCCCCCTACTGGGCTAAAACATTAGTGAGACTCACACTAAAGCCTCTGATAATAAAATACAATCCAGAGTCCTTTAGGTGACATAACGTACCCTCTGGCGGCCATATTGGAGGTCCTCCACAGTGAGAACAGCTGATTTTGTTTATAAATATATGATTTTAGTATTACTAGAGGAGCCTGGTAACGTTTAACCACAGTGATTCAGTTATTTCAATCAGAATAATAGTTACCTGGCTAATAACCCCTTGTCCTCTGTCTGATCTGGTCAAGACCAATGGGACATGATTCATAAAGTACAACCCTTTGTGAGGTAGATGATGTTTTCCTGGATCTGACAGCATTTAAACGCCCCCTCAGTGATTTATTGGAGTAATAAAGTAATACATATAGTCTGTATCGTTCATTAAAATCACTGATGTGCAATGTGATATATTATATTACAAACATAGTCCTGCAATGCTAACCCCCTCCAGACAGGCTTTGGCTGTCTTCTGACTGGAAACTGATCATTTCATCACTGATCCATCTGATTGATTTAGTGTTTAGATAATGTAGCTTGTTAGCTAGCTAACCATAGTATCTGGTCAGCTAACCATCACTGTCTTGTTGTTAACACATCTGCTTAGCACACTAGCTAACGTATCTAGTAGCAGCTAGCGTTAGCAGTAGCTAGTAGTCCCATGTTAACAGTACCTAAACTAGCCTGCTGGCTAGTTAGCTAGCTACCAGTTAGTTCAGGTTAACTGAGCTGACTCTTCTCCAGCTCCAACTCAGAGTGTTTTGGAGTAGAGACTAGGGCTAAAGACAAGACAGTTTACTGAGTCACAGTAACCTACATTTGGAGACAAATCTACCTGATCACACTGATCACTTTTACTGAGAACGTTACTGGATGATCTACAGACACACCACAACAACCTGGTTCAGACAGTCAACTGGTTCTACTGACACATTACTAACTGACATGATGATCAGATGGTTGGTAGCAGGTTGGTGACGTTACTGCAAAGCCTCTATTACTTCCTGTAGAGAAATTCTCCTTTATCCCCTATAGAGAAATAGTTTTTTCTCTTACCCCCCTCCACAGGGAGGTCAGAGGTCAAGGTCAGCTACAGAGCAACACCCTGGAGCTGGTAGGGATCCAGTGTCTTGCTCAAGGACACTTCAGCAGGGTGGGGGGCTGAACCCAGCTGCTCTGATTGGAGGACAGTCTCTCTAGACCACCCTGCTATATGGCCATATAGATTGTAACACACATTGTGTGTGTGTGTCTGTGTGTGTCTTACCTGGCCTCCGTAGCTGCGTTGGTCCGTGCTCCGTTCAGCGCCTGATTGGCTGAGCCAGCGTGGGGGGGCGGGTGATGATGATGATAGGGCTGGTTGCGGCCCAATGAGTGCTGCCGGCTGGTTGCCGTGGCTACGGCAGAGGATGTAGTGGTTGGACGGAGGGCGCGGTCCAATGACTGGGTCTGACCGCTTCCACTAGTCTCGATAACATCCTTCCCATCATGCACCTGGGTGTCGTGGTTGGGGGTGGTGGGGAAGGAGGGGTCATCAGACATCCCTGACCTGGAGGAGGAGAGGGGGACTGTTCAGTCCATGTAGACTAGTGTGTGTTAGACCACATGGACTAGCGTGTGTTAGTCCATGTACTCTAGTGTGTGTTAGTCCATGTAGACTAGTGTGTGTTAGTCCATGTACTCTAGTGTGTGTTAGTCCATGTAGACTAGTGAGTTAGTTAGTCCATGTCGACTGGTGTGTGTTAGTTAGTGTATATCGACTAGTGTGTGTTAGTTAGTGTTTGTCGACTGGTATGTATTAGACCACATGGACTAGTGCGTGTTAGTCCATGTAGACTAGTGCGTGTTAGACCACGTGGACTAGTGTGTGTTAATTAGTCCATGTAGACTGGTGTGTTAATTAGTCCATGTAGACTGGTGTGTGTTAGTCCATGTCGACTAGTGTGTGTTAGTTAGTGTTTGTCGACTGGTATGTGTTAGACCACATGGACTAGTGCGTGTTAGTCCATGTAGACTAGTGCGTGTTAGACCACGTGGACTAGTGCGTGTTAGACCACGTGGACTAGTGTGTGTTAATTAGTCCATGTAGACTGGTGTGTGTTAGTCCATGTCGACTGGTGTGTGTTAGTTAGTGTTTGTCGACTGGTATGTGTTAGACCACGTGGACTAGTGCGTGTTAATTAGTCCATGTCGACTGGTGTGTGGTGACCTGTCCGGTGACAGCGACCCGTCGGAGCCATGAAAAGGTGACGGCGTCATTCGGGCGTCTGGGCGGAGCTCCTTGTCGTAGGCCATCAGGTTCCACTCCTGCCGCCGGTTACGAGCTTTCCGCACCTTCACAGGAAACCAGAGCGTTAAGGTGCTTTCAGACTGAGCAGCTGGCGAAGTGATGCAGTTCCCTCTAGTCTGGGCAGAAATGCTGCATTCACGTGCACGTCACATGTACTTTTCTCTCAGCTGTGAAGTCGGACACCTGACTTGTGTGTTTATGAGCTTTTTGGTCAGAAATAAAAACCAACATGGAGGTGATGAAACATCTGGCTGCTCATTTCTTTCAAAAACATCTAGAGCTGTTAGCAGAACCGAAGAGGATGGCGATGACGGTTCTTTAAGTATTAAAGCTGCACTAGACGAGATCTTTATGTACAAATAGACTCGTCTTCTCAGTCTGAACCAGGAAGTGATGCTGCAGCAGAGCAGAGAGTCCCATCCCCACTAACTGAGACTGCAGATTCACCCTATTGGTCCAGATTAAATCCTGGTGTCGGTTTGGTCACTGGTGGGAAATCTTCTCCAGACAGGAAGTGACCGATCCAGACTGAAGAGAAAGAAGAGTCCAGAAGAGTCTCCTGAACAGAGGAAGCTGCTGAACCTCTTCACCTCCTCCACCACCACACTGAGAAGAACATGTAGTTTACTGACCTCACCACACAGGGCTTCTGGGTAATGAGGTCCATCAAACTTTAAAAACTTCAAACGCTTATCTCCCCTTAGTCAAGTGTGAACTTGACTAGTGCAGCTTTAAGTAAGCAGTTCAACTATGTTGTCAGTCATGTTAGCTAAGCAGCTGCATCACAACTTGGCCAGATCTTGGACCAGATCTAGAATCCAGATTTCCTGATCGCCATAGCAACGTAAACAAAACTATATACATTAGTCCATTGCTAAATATATTTTTTCACAACACGTAGATATTGCTTTTACTGCACAAGAGTAGGTAACCCACGCAGATATTTGTTTACAACGTTAAGCTAGCTAGCAGTCGCCATGTTGAATGTTTTAGTGGGAAGCGTCAACCCCTGCTAGAATTTGATTGGCTGGGAGATGAAACACATTACAATGTTCATTTTGTTGCAACTTTGATTCACTTACAAAAGTTTTCATTACACAAACCTCCCAGAAACGTAGCAAAAATAATAATAAAATGAAGAAAAACCTTTATTTATATTTAACTTCATCAAAAGAGAGTTACAAGTGTTTTACAAATTAAGAAGAAGAAAGAAAAGTAAAGACAACAAAAATAAAAACTAACCTTCTTCACCTCCCGACCTGAAGACTCTTCTACATGCTTCTGTTCCTGGACACACACACAAACACACACTTTATTAAGGAGAAAGTGCTAATGCAGACAGACAGACAGACAGACAGGCAGGCAGGCAGACAGACAGTCAGACAGACAGACAGACAGACAGGCAGGCAGGCAGACAGACAGACAGACAGGCAGGCAGGCAGACAGACAGACAGACAGACAGGCAGACAGACAGACCTTGTGTCGTCTCTTCTCCTTGCGTTTGTTTTCTGTCGCCTGCAGCATCTTTTCCTTCCAGAGGTTGAAGAAGTAGGAGGGGTCGGTGTAGAACTTCAGACCGTCCTTCTTATCATCCCTACACACACACAGACAGACAGACACACACACACACACACACACACACACACACACACACACACAAACATTTTTTTCTTATTTGCTGAATTGGAATATGGGATCTGATAAACCAGGTAAAGGAAGGGGGGCGGTGGATCCTTGGCACAGCCAATAGGGAGCATACTCAACTACTGATCAATAAGGAGCCAGCTTAAGCTTGTCAGCAGTTCCCATTGGTTTGAATCAGGAACGTTAACATCGCTAGTTGTTGTTGTTGGTTAACCTAAGCCCCAATAAAACAAATGAACATGGGACCAGTAGGGTGTCAGGATGTCCAGGGGTGGGATTTAAACTGACCAATAGGGTGTCAGGATGTCGAGGGGTGGAATTTAAACTGACCTATAGGGTGTCAGGATGTTGAGGGGTGGTGGTTTGTCACAGCGTTGGTACATCTCCATCACTGGGTTGAGGATGGAGCTCCGCGACACCACCTGCTGGTCCTGGATGGTACTGCTCCTGAATGCCTTCCGCATGTTGATATCCTGGAGGGAAACTACACAAGAAACATTATTAATAGTCTACCACAGAAATAGTAGTCGTCTTCTGGTCCAACTGGACTGCTGGCAGTGCAGTTTTATACCAGTGGGTGTTTTCTTGTTTTTCTTGTGTTTTTCTCGTTAACCTGCTAACCTGTTATTTAAAAGAGTTCACATGGTTTAACCAGTTCGTCTGAAGCAGAGGCATAAAGCTTTCACAAAGGATTAACTTGCCACTGGTGCTCAAACTTGTGGAAGCTTGTTGATATGAACTAACCAGCCAGCTAACTAACTAACAGACTAAATAAATAAATAAATATCTAACTAGCTGGGTAACTAACTAAATATCTAATGTAACAGTGGCTAAATCCAGAGACTCATTTTTTGGTGCAGTTTCCTACACAAGGCTGTGATGTGAAATTAGCCAAATATGCAATTTCATATCAAAGAGTTCCCATCTGGATTTGCCCAGTGTTACATTAACTAACTAACTGACTGACTAACTTGCTAACTAACTAGCTAACTAATCGGCCAGCAGGGTGTGTACCTACCTTCCTCCACGGTGGAGTCCAGCTGGGTGACTTTAACAGCCAGCAGGTCGACTCTCTCCTGGAGGTTATTCATCCTCAGGTAGAAACTGTTGGCCTCCGTGAAGAGTTCCCCGAATATATCCTCAGCATGACGACCTGATAGTATGGATAATACGGTAACAACACAGCATGACGACCTGACAGTATGGATAATACGGTAACAACACAGCATGACGACCTGACAGTATGGATAATACGGTAACAACACAGCATGGCGACCTGATAGTATGGATAATACGGTAACAACACAGCATGGCGACCTGATAGTATGGATAATACGGTAACAACACAGCATGGCGACCTGATAGTATGAATAATACGGTAACAACACAGCATGACGACCTGATAGTATGGATAATACGGTAACAACACAGCATGACGACCTGATAGTATGGATAATACGGTAACAACACAGCATGACGACCTGACAGTATGGATAATACGGTAACAATACAACATAGCTAACCGAGCTGACATGTAAGGGATTTTAGGGTAACACACACACACACACACACACACTCACTGAGTCCTCCCAGCTGCTTGATGACGGCGGCCAGGGTGCTGTTGGTGACACACTCCAGCTCACTGGCGACCCCTTCAGGCAGGGTGCCGCGACACAAGTGTCTGGGATCAATGTTACGCTTTACCAGCGGCATGGTCGGACCTGGAGAGAGACAGAGAGACAAGAGAGAGAGAACTGAATTTAAAACCACCTTTATTATCAGTGATAATAAGTTATCACTGATAATAAAGGTGGTTTTAAATTCAGTTCTCTCTGCAGAGCGCGTCCGGTGTGAACCCGGCATTAGTGAGCTCCTCCACGCTGAGCTCATCGCAGTCCTCCGCCCCATAGAGGGCAGTGTGGAAACCTACAGCATGCCTCCTGATTTCAGAGAGAGAGCGAGAGAAGAGACACACAGACGGACAGAGAGAGAATGCTGATAATTTGTTGTTCATGATATATTTCCATCAAAACACCTGTCATTTCCATTTCCTTCCTTTAGCTGATGCTCTCTCTAACCGCTGGGCCACCGTAGGCCAGCTCTCTGAGGACCTTTTGAAATATGGCAAATTTCTGGTGATTTTTGTTTGATCTTTGCTCTCCATTATAATAACCCTAACCCTTCCATTACACATTACAAAAAACGACAGTCAGGAAGTCAAGGGTCTCACACACACACACACAAACACACAGGAGCCATGATTAGGGTTTAGGTTAAGGGAATAAATATAATTCAGTGGAATGTCCTCACAAGTACGGTGACACGTGTGTGGACACATCTGGATATCTGTGTTACGCTTACACACATCGTACATTTGTGTGTGTGTGTGTGTGTGTGTGTGTGTGTAGTGAGAATGTGAGCTTGCACTGAGCGCTGCAATCTGAGAGGGCATCACCATGGAAACGCGGCCAGGCTTTTACCTCACGCTCTGCTACCCACGGCAACCACAGGAGAACATCATTACTGTTGCGATTTCATGAATGTGGAATTTACTGAAGCACGATGTATAGTTACTGACTAGATGACATGTATAGTTACTGACTATATAGATGACATGTATAGTTACTGTCTATATAGATGACATGTATAGTTACTGACTATATAGATGATGTATAGTTACTGACTAGATGACATGTATAGTTACTGACTATATAGATGATGTATAGTTACTGACTAGATGACATGTATAGTTACTGACTATATAGATGATGTATAGTTACTGACTATATAGATGACATGTATAGTTACTGACTATATAGATGACATGTATAGTTACTGTCTATATAGATGACATGTATAGTTACTGACTATATAGATGACATGTATAGTTACTGTCTATATAGATGACATGTATAGTTACTGACTATATAGATGACATGTATAGTTACTGACTATATAGATGACATGTATAGTTACTGTCTATATAGATGACATGTATAGTTACTGACTATATAGATGACATGTATAGTTACTGAATAGATGACATGTATAGTTACTGACTAGATGACATGTATAGTTACTGACTATATAGATGATGTATAGTTACTGACTATATAGATGACATGTATAGTTACTGACTGTATAGATGACATGTATAGTTACTGTCTATATAGATGACATGTATAGTTACTGTCTATATAGATGACATGTTACTGTCTATATAGATGACACGTATAGTTACTGACTATATAGATGACATGTATAGTTACTGTCTATATAGATGACATGTATAGTTACTGACTATATAGATGATGTATAGTTACTGACTATATAGATGACATGTATAGTTACTGTCTATATAGATGACATGTATAGTTACTGACTATATAGATGACATGTATAGTTACTGACTATATAGATGATGTATAGTTACTGACTATATAGATGATGTATAGTTACTGACTATATAGATGATGTATAGTTACTGACTATATAGATGACATGTATAGTTACTGACTATATAGATGACATGTATAGTTACTGTCTATATAGATGACATCTATAGTTACTGACTATATAGATGACATGTATAGTTACTGTCTATATAGATGACATGTATAGTTACTGACTATATAGATGATGTATAGTTACTGACTATATAGATGATGTATAGTTACTGACTATATAGATGACATGTATAGTTACTGTCTATATAGATGACATGTATAGTTACTGTCTATATAGATGACATGTATAGTTACTGACTATATAGATGACATGTATAGTTACTGTCTATATAGATGACATGTATAGTTACTGACTATATAGATGATGTATAGTTACTGACTAGATGACATGTATAGTTACTGACTATATAGATGATGTATAGTTACTGACTAGATGACATGTATAGTTACTGACTATATAGATGATGTATAGTTACTGACTATATAGATGACATGTATAGTTACTGACTATATAGATGATGTATAGTTACTGACTATATAGATGACATGTATAGTTACTGTCTATATAGATGACATGTATAGTTACTGTCTATATAGATGACATGTATAGTTACTGACTATATAGATGACATGTATAGTTACTGTCTATATAGATGACATCTATAGTTACTGACTATATAGATGACATGTATAGTTACTGTCTATATAGATGACATGTATAGTTACTGACTATATAGATGATGTATAGTTACTGACTATATAGATGACATGTATAGTTACTGACTATATAGATGATGTATAGTTACTGACTATATAGATGACATGTATAGTTACTGACTAGATGACATGTATAGTTACTGACTATATAGATGATGTATAGTTACTGACTATATAGATGACATGTATAGTTACTGACTATATAGATGACATGTATAGTTACTGTCTATATAGATGACATGTATAGTTACTGACTATATAGATGACATGTATAGTTACTGTCTATATAGATGACATCTATAGTTACTGACTATATAGATGACATGTATAGTTACTGTCTATATAGATGACATGTATAGTTACTGACTATATAGATGATGTATAGTTACTGACTATATAGATGACATGTATAGTTACTGACTATATAGATGATGTATAGTTACTGACTATATAGATGACATGTATAGTTACTGACTATATAGATGACATGTATAGTTACTGTCTATATAGATGACATGTATAGTTACTGACTATATAGATGACATGTATAGTTACTGTCTATATAGATGACATGTATAGTTACTGACTATATAGATGACATGTATAGTTACTGACTATATAGATGACATGTATAGTTACTGTCTATATAGATGACATGTATAGTTACTGACTATATAGATGACATGTATAGTTACTGTCTATATAGATGACATGTATAGTTACTGACTATATAGATGACATGTATAGTTACTGAATAGATGACATGTATAGTTACTGACTAGATGACATGTATAGTTACTGACTATATAGATGATGTATAGTTACTGACTATATAGATGACATGTATAGTTACTGACTGTATAGATGACATGTATAGTTACTGTCTATATAGATGACATGTATAGTTACTGTCTATATAGATGACATGTTACTGTCTATATAGATGACACGTATAGTTACTGACTATATAGATGACATGTATAGTTACTGTCTATATAGATGACATGTATAGTTACTGACTATATAGATGATGTATAGTTACTGACTATATAGATGACATGTATAGTTACTGTCTATATAGATGACATGTATAGTTACTGACTATATAGATGACATGTATAGTTACTGACTATATAGATGATGTATAGTTACTGACTATATAGATGATGTATAGTTACTGACTATATAGATGATGTATAGTTACTGACTATATAGATGACATGTATAGTTACTGACTATATAGATGACATGTATAGTTACTGTCTATATAGATGACATCTATAGTTACTGACTATATAGATGACATGTATAGTTACTGTCTATATAGATGACATGTATAGTTACTGACTATATAGATGATGTATAGTTACTGACTATATAGATGATGTATAGTTACTGACTATATAGATGACATGTATAGTTACTGTCTATATAGATGACATGTATAGTTACTGTCTATATAGATGACATGTATAGTTACTGACTATATAGATGACATGTATAGTTACTGTCTATATAGATGACATGTATAGTTACTGACTATATAGATGATGTATAGTTACTGACTAGATGACATGTATAGTTACTGACTATATAGATGATGTATAGTTACTGACTAGATGACATGTATAGTTACTGACTATATAGATGATGTATAGTTACTGACTATATAGATGACATGTATAGTTACTGACTATATAGATGATGTATAGTTACTGACTATATAGATGACATGTATAGTTACTGTCTATATAGATGACATGTATAGTTACTGTCTATATAGATGACATGTATAGTTACTGACTATATAGATGACATGTATAGTTACTGTCTATATAGATGACATCTATAGTTACTGACTATATAGATGACATGTATAGTTACTGTCTATATAGATGACATGTATAGTTACTGACTATATAGATGATGTATAGTTACTGACTATATAGATGACATGTATAGTTACTGTCTATATAGATGACATGTATAGTTACTGTCTATATAGATGACATGTTACTGTCTATATAGATGACACGTATAGTTACTGACTATATAGATGACATGTATAGTTACTGTCTATATAGATGACATGTATAGTTACTGACTATATAGATGATGTATAGTTACTGACTATATAGATGACATGTATAGTTACTGTCTATATAGATGACATGTATAGTTACTGACTATATAGATGACATGTATAGTTACTGACTATATAGATGATGTATAGTTACTGACTATATAGATGATGTATAGTTACTGACTATATAGATGATGTATAGTTACTGACTATATAGATGACATGTATAGTTACTGACTATATAGATGACATGTATAGTTACTGTCTATATAGATGACATCTATAGTTACTGACTATATAGATGACATGTATAGTTACTGTCTATATAGATGACATGTATAGTTACTGACTATATAGATGATGTATAGTTACTGACTATATAGATGATGTATAGTTACTGACTATATAGATGACATGTATAGTTACTGTCTATATAGATGACATGTATAGTTACTGTCTATATAGATGACATGTATAGTTACTGACTATATAGATGACATGTATAGTTACTGTCTATATAGATGACATGTATAGTTACTGACTATATAGATGATGTATAGTTACTGACTAGATGACATGTATAGTTACTGACTATATAGATGATGTATAGTTACTGACTAGATGACATGTATAGTTACTGACTATATAGATGATGTATAGTTACTGACTATATAGATGACATGTATAGTTACTGACTATATAGATGATGTATAGTTACTGACTATATAGATGACATGTATAGTTACTGTCTATATAGATGACATGTATAGTTACTGTCTATATAGATGACATGTATAGTTACTGACTATATAGATGACATGTATAGTTACTGTCTATATAGATGACATCTATAGTTACTGACTATATAGATGACATGTATAGTTACTGTCTATATAGATGACATGTATAGTTACTGACTATATAGATGACATGTATAGTTACTGACTATATAGATGACATGTATAGTTACTGACTATATAGATGATGTATAGTTACTGACTATATAGATGACATGTATAGTTACTGACTAGATGACATGTATAGTTACTGACTATATAGATGATGTATAGTTACTGACTATATAGATGACATGTATAGTTACTGACTATATAGATGACATGTATAGTTACTGTCTATATAGATGACATGTATAGTTACTGACTATATAGATGACATGTATAGTTACTGTCTATATAGATGACATCTATAGTTACTGACTATATAGATGACATGTATAGTTACTGTCTATATAGATGACATGTATAGTTACTGACTATATAGATGATGTATAGTTACTGACTATATAGATGACATGTATAGTTACTGACTATATAGATGATGTATAGTTACTGACTATATAGATGACATGTATAGTTACTGACTATATAGATGACATGTATAGTTACTGTCTATATAGATGACATGTATAGTTACTGACTATATAGATGACATGTATAGTTACTGTCTATATAGATGACATGTATAGTTACTGACTATATAGATGACATGTATAGTTACTGTCTATATAGATGACATGTATAGTTACTGACTATAGATGACATGTATAGTTACTGACTATATAGATGACATGTATAGTTACTGACTATATAGATGATGTATAGTTACTGACTATATAGATGATGTATAGTTACTGTCTATATAGATGACATGTATAGTTACTGTCTATATAGATGACATGTATAGTTACTGACTATATAGATGATGTATAGTTACTGACTATATAGATGATGTATAGTTACTGACTATATAGATGATGTATAGTTACTGACTATATAGATGACATGTATAGTTACTGTCTATATAGATGACATGTATAGTTACTGACTATATAGATGACATGTATAGTTACTGACTATATAGATGATGTATAGTTACTGACTATATAGATGACATGTATAGTTACTGACTATATAGATGATGTATAGTTACTGACTATATAGATGATGTATAGTTACTGACTATATAGATGACATGTATAGTTACTGACTATATAGATGATGTATAGTTACTGACTATATAGATGACATGTATAGTTACTGACTATATAGATGATGTATAGTTACTGACTATATAGATGACATGTATAGTTACTGACTATATAGATGATGTATAGTTACTGACTATATAGATGACATGTATAGTTACTGACTATATAGATGATGTATAGTTACTGACTATATAGATGATGTATAGTTACTGACTATATAGATGACATGTATAGTTACTGACTATATAGATGATGTATAGTTACTGACTATATAGATGATGTAGTTACTGACTATATAGATGATGTATAGTTACTGACTATATAGATGACATGTATAGTTACTGACTATATAGATGATGTATAGTTACTGACTATATAGATGACATGTATAGTTACTGACTATATAGATGATGTATAGTTACTGACTATATAGATGACATGTATAGTTACTGACTATATAGATGATGTATAGTTACTGACTATATAGATGATGTATAGTTACTGACTATATAGATGACATGTATAGTTACTGACTATATAGATGATGTATAGTTACTGACTATATAGATAACATGTATAGTTACTGACTATATAGATGATGTATAGTTACTGACTATATAGATGACATGTATAGTTACTGACTATATAGATGATGTATAGTTACTGTCTATATAGATGATGTATAGTTACTGACTATATAGATGATGTATAGTTACTGACTATATAGATGACATGTATAGTTATTGTCTATATAGATGATGTATAGTTACTGACTATATAGATGACATGTATAGTTATTGTCTATATAGATGATGTATAGTTACTGACTATATAGATGACATGTATAGTTACTGACTATATAGATTACATGTATAGTTATTGTCTATATAGATGATGTATAGTTACTGACTATATAGATGATGTATAGTTACTGTCTATATAGATGATGTATAGTTACTGTCTATATAGATGACATGTATAGTTACTGATAACGCCTCCAAAACCAAAACATGTATTGTAGAAAATAAAGACTTTTTTAATTTTTACATACAAAATAATAAGAGGCTTCCTTGCATTGGTTTCCTTTTTTCAAATCTTCTTTTACTATTGATTCCAATTAGCAACTTTTTTCTAACAGATTTTGTTTTTGTTTTTTTCTATTGTATCAATCCATCTGCATCACTTAACTCCTTACCAATCACAAGACCCAGTTTTCATAATTACACTTTCATCTTACATTTACATTCTGTCTTATTATTTTATTGTGTTATTAGTTATTGTGTTGTTAGTGTTTTTTTTGCTTATTTTTTTATATTGCTCTTTTATATTGCTTATACTGCTGGAACTGGATCAATGTAATAATAGTAATAATATAATAATATAATAATATAATAATAATAATAATAATCAGGAACACACATAAGAAACAACACAAATGGCCTCACAAACAACAAGTATTTTCCCTCAACATTCACTGACTCAACACTTCTGTTTGCTCTCTTTTTCTCACACACACACACACACACACACACACACACACTCTTTTTCTCGTTTTTCCTTCCTCATTGTGGAGCTCAGCTGCCTAACAAGTGGTAACCATAGAAACCAGTAGCTCTCCATGTTAGAGCATGCTCAGACATACAGTCAGTAAGTTAGTCAGTCAGTTAGTTAGTAAACCAGTCAGTCAGTCAGTCAGTAAACAGGGCGGCTGTGGCTCAGGCGGTAGAGCAGGTCGTCCGCTAATCAGAAGATCGGCAGTTCGATCCCCGACTCCTCCTGTCCACATGTCGAAGTGTCCTTGGGCAAGACACTGAACCCCTTCAGTGTGTGAATGTGAATGTAGTGTAAAGCGCTGTGAGTGGTCAGAAAAGACTAGAAAAGCGCTATATAAGTACAGACCAGTGAGTCAGTCAGTTAGTTAGTAAACCAGTTAGTTAGTTAGTAAACCAGTGAGTCAGTCAGTCAGTTAGTTAGTAAGTCAGTTAGTAAACCAGGGACACTTCCACATGTCGAAGTGTCCTAATAGGACACTTCCACATGTCGAAGTGTCCTTGGGCAAGACAATGAACCCCTTCAGTGTGTGAATGTGAATGTAGTGTAAAGCGCTGTGAGTGGTCGGAAAAGACTAGAAAAGCGCTATATAAGTACAGACCAGTCAGTTAGTTAGTAAACCAGTTAGTTAGTTAGTAAACCAGTGAGTCAGTCAGTTAGTTAGTAAACCAGTTAGTTAGTTAGTAAACCAGTGAGTCAGTCAGTTAGTTAGTAAGTCAGTCAGTTAGTAAACCAGTCAGTTAGTTAGTAAACCAGTCAGTTAGTTAGTATACCAGTCAGTTAGTCAGTTAGTTAGTAAACCAGTCAGTTAATTAGTTAGTTAGTTAGTTAGTAAACCAGTCAGTTAATTCATTACTCAGTAAGGCAGTCAGCCACCCAGTCAGTCAAAATAATTGCAGGTGATTATTAGTTATTGGTTAGTTAGTTTAATTGGTTATTAATTAGCTGGTAACAGGAGCTGGTGGAGGGAATGATGGGAAACTGACCAGACTGACATGTCAGACAGGAAATAAACCAGTTTGTTGTCTTCTATTCATCAGTTGCAGTGGTGGTGATGTCGTGTTCAATAAAAGTAGGGTGACCTCTGACCTCCAGCCAGTGATCATCACAAGGCATTTAACCACTAACAGACACCGATGATCAGACCGATCAGCTAAATGTTCCTTCTCCATGTGCTTCATCATCTCTGGTCTCATCTGTTGATCCCTGCGAGGAATTTATGCCCCTAAAAGACTTGGAGTAAACTTGGCCGGGTAATCAGATTACTTTACTGAGTCTGATAAAGTGACTGGATGATATTAGGAGTTATAATGAACAGCGATTAGCAAGTCATTTAATAAGTAATCATTCCTTCTGTGAAGGGAACTGCTATCAACTGACCTACACACACACACACACACACACACACACAGTACAATATAGCCAGGCTGGGTTGGGCATTACGTCATGCAGCCCACCACAGGAGCATAAAGCACCAAAAACAATGTGTGTTGACAGTCAGTTGACACCATCCATCCATCCATCATCCATCCATCCATCCATAATCCATCCATCCATCCATCCATTTATCCATTCATCCATTCATTCATCAGTCTGATATTTAAAGTCTCTTTCATCAAATCCCAGACTGAATTTCAACCAGCCGTTCTGGATGGAAAACGACCGAAAGAACCTGTTGGTTATTAAACCGGTCTGGGTATTAAACTAGTCTGGTTCTGGTTATTAAACTTGTCTGGTTATTAAACCGGGTCTGGGTATTAAACCGGTCTGGTTATTAAACTGGTCTGGTTATTAAACCGGTCTGGGTATTAAACTGGTCTGGTTCTAGTTATTAAACTGGTCTGGTTATTAAACCGGGTCTGGGTATTAAACCGGTCTGGTTATTAAACCGGTCTGGGTATTAAACTGGTCTGGTTCTAGTTATTAAACTGGTCTGGTTATTAAACCGGGTCTGGGTATTAAACCGGTCTGGTTATTAAACTGGTCTGGGTATTAAACAGGTCTGCTTACTAAACTGGTCTGGGTATTAAAACGGTTACGGTTAACGGAGCTACTCACCGTGGTTTAAATGTTTTCTCCGGTTGAACGTGATGCTTCTCCGTTATAAGGAGAGCGGAATCATTCTCACCGCCTCTCTGACAGGGAATGGATGCTGCGAGAAGAGGAGGAGGAGGAGGAGGAGGAGGAAGAGGAGGAAAAGGAAAAGGAAAAGGACGAGGACGAGGACGTGGGGAGCCAATCTGGATTCCCCTCCGCCGGTCTCATCGGTAGCCTCGGCTCCTCTCGGCTCCTCTCGGCTCTTCTCGGCTCCTTTCGCGCTTCTCGGCAAAAGGTTGTGGCAGTAGTATGAATTACGATATCCATATAATATAATATACTATATTACAGTTTTTCTCAATTGCTAAAACACTAAACCCCATTCTCTGAACCAAATGCTCAGTGGCCTAAACCCATTTGTTGAATCAGTCACTCTTTTGGCAAAACTCTAAACTCATTCTCACTCACTAAAACACATTTCGCACTGTGATGCACTTGTGTGCAAAATGGTAAACACGGGCGGCAAAAGTTACTATACTTTTTTTTATTGCAAAATGCGTTTATATACAATAAACATGTTTTTCTGTAACGACATGCCCTGGACGCTGTGTTCCCAATCTCCTGACGTAGTGTCTAAGGAATGCGCTGTAGTGTTTCTATTGACTGGGTGTGTGTATGATCTGAAAGCATTGTTTGATTTTGAGCACAGATTAACCCTTATGCCCTGCTAAGAAAAAGTTACGTTGGGACTGTTAACTACAAGATTTGTATTTTGAACTTTAAACTGCAATACAATTATGAATATTATTAATATTTTTCCACAATTTCCCCCCCATTTTTTTCATGAAGGGGTTCTTGTTTAATTTATATCATGATTTAATTAATCACAATTAAAAATTAACCCTTTAGATGCCAGTTTTGATCATATACCACTAACCGCTTTTTTGAAAAATACACTAAAATACACTATAATTCAATATTCTAAAAACAAATTTGACTTTGATTATTATTAGTATCACCGGCTGACCCCTCTGAATAATAAGTGAGAAGATTGATTTTGGTGCATTATTACTTTTTGTATAATGTCAGATTGAAAAAAAAAAGTTACGTTGGGACTGTTAACTACAAGATTTGTACCATAGACTTCCATTATAACCACATTTTTTGACCCCCCCTTTAAATTAAAGTGAATAAAAGATTTTGCCTTTTATTTCCCGTTTTTCTGCAGCAAACTCCATGCAGTTTTGTAAAATTAAAGAGAATTACAAATTCATCAAAACAGACATCACCTTAACCCCAGCGAGAAGAACGAGGGAAAATCGTGTGTGTGTGTGTGTGTGTGTGTGTGTGTGTGTGTGTGTCTGTGTGTGTGTGTGTCTAATGTCCGTCAGTGCACGGTGTGCACACAGGAGACCAGTGCTCCCTGCATGGCGCCCGCACATGGCGCAGCAGATTGACACTCTTTTGTGGCAAACTGAGCAAAAGCCCC
>JAXDDX010000146.1:405000-432500 GCA_034670405.1 Hoplostethus atlanticus | reverse complement strand
CAGAGAGACAGACAGACAGAGAGACAGACAGAGAGACAGAGAGACAGACAGAGAGACAGAGAGACAGAGAGACAGACGGACAGAGAGACAGACAGACAGAGAGACAGACAGACAGACAGACAGACAGAGAGACAGAGAGAGACAGAGAGACAGACAGACAGAGAGACAGACGGACAGAGAGACAGACAGACAGACAGAGAGACAGAGAGACAGACGGGCAGAGAGACAGAGAGACAGACGGACAGAGAGACAGACAGACAGAGAGACAGAGATAGAGACAGACAGACAGGCAGAGAGACAGAGAGACAGACAGACAGGCAGAGAGACAGACGGGCAGAGAGACAAAGAGACAGAGAGAGAGACAGACAGACAGGCAGAGAGACAGACGGGCAGAGAGACAGAGAGACAGAGAGAGAGACAGACAGACAGGCAGAGAGACAGACGGACAGAGAGAGAGAGACAGAGAGAGAGAGAGAGTAGTAAAGTGTCTGGTTAGTTACTGTGGTTAGTCAGTCTAGTTGGTTAGTTAGTAGTTGGTGTAAAACAGACTGAGCTTCTCACTTCTCCAGCGTCTCCTCCAGTCTGGACCGAACCAACTCAATGTACCGGTCAATCTGTGTCTGGAACACACACACACACACACACACACACACACACACACACACACAGTTATGTCCATCTTCAGTATAAACTATAAAACCAGAAGCTCTGTTGAGATTCAAATTCAAATTTCATTGGAATAAATGTATGATAATAATATGATGAGAACAGTCACACACTCTCACACACTCACACTCACACTCACACTCACACTCACACTCATGCTCACACTCATGCTCACACTCATGCTCACACTCATGCTCACACTCACACACACACACCTTGTACTTCTGATAGACCAGCGGTGAGGTGAAGAAGATGATGTCAGCTGGAGAGAGAGAGCGGTAGAGCAAGATAGAGTCACTGCAGGCAGCAATGTTGGAACCAGAGCCTCAATTACACACAGTACACAGTCAACCAGTCAGTCAACCAGTCAGTCAGTCAACCAATCGGTCAGTCAACCAGTCAGTCAACCAGTTGGTCAGTCAACCAGTCGGTCAGTCATAACAGTCAGTAAACCAGTCAGTCAGTCAACCAGTCAGTCAACCAGTCGGTCAGTCAACCAGTCGGTCAGTCATAACAGTCAGTAAACCAGTTAAACACTCAATCAGTAAACAGTCAGTTGGTCGAATAATCACCCACTCAGTAACCAGTCAGTAACCAGTCAGTAAACCAGTCAGTGACCAGTCAGTGACCAGTCAGTAGCCAGTCAGTAACCAGTCAGTAAAACAGTCAGTGACCAGTCAGTGACCAGTCAGTAACCAGTCAGTAAAACAGTCAGTAACGAGTCAGTAACCAGTCAGTAACCAGTCAGTGACCAGTCAGTGACTAGTCAGTAAAACAGTCAGTGACCAGTCAGTAAAACAGTCAGTAACCAGTCAGTGACCAGTCAGTAACCAGTCAGTACCCTATGGAGAACCAGTCTTACCGAGGATGAGGATGGTGATTCCGTTGAAGACGGCTCCGATGTACGTCATCACCCACATGACAGCGGCCAGCTGAAACAGCCAATCAGCAGGCAGGAAACAATCAAGAGGAAGAAAACAGGAAGAAAACAGTGTGTGTGTGTGTGTGTCCCACCTTCAGAGAGTCCACCAGGTCCTCCACCAGTACGAGTCTCCTGGTCTGACTGGTGAACCAGTTCAGATAAACCAGGACCTGATCAACCAGCCGACGGAACGAGTCACCAGAGACAGAGATGTCCTGGTCTAACATGGACCTGATGAGGAGGAGGAGGAGGAGAGGAGGAGGAGAGGATGAAGAAGGAGAGCAGAGCAGGAGGAGAGGATGAAGAAGGAGAGGAGAGCAGGAGGAGGAGGAGGAGAGGAGGAGGAGAAAGGAGAGGAGGAGGAGGAGAGGAGGAGAGAGGAGCATAACTAGTAGATTAAACTAAGGTCCTCATTGTCTGGTTGGTGTCTGTCCTCACAACGTCTAATGGACTTAAATCCAGAAGACTAAATGTGAATCGAACCCGGGTCTCCAGGCATGTGGTGTCTATTGATCTAAGAGATCCACTGCTGCAATGTGGCGTCTATTGATCTAAGAGATCCACTGCTGCAATGTGGTGTCTATTGATCTAAGAGATCCACTGCTGCAATGTGGCGTCTATTGATCTAAGAGATCCACTGCTGCAATGTGGCGTCTATTGATCTAAGAGATCCACTAATGCAATGTGGCGTCTATTGATCTAAGAGATCCACTGCTGCCGTGTGCATAGCGGCGGAAATCATTTGTTTTGTCCTTTAGAAGCTGCTGGCCTCAAACACCTGATCATCTGAATGAAATGGTAAATGGACTGCATTTATATAGCGCTTTTATCCAAAGCGCTTTACAGTATATGCCTCTCATTCACCCATTCACACTCACACTCACACACCAATGGCAGTGAGCTACCATGCAAGGTGCTGGCCTGACCATTGGGAGCAATTTGGGGTTCAGTGTCTTGCCCAAGGACACTTCGACATGTGGACTGGAGGAGCCGGGGATCGAACCTACGATCTTCTGATTGGAGGCCAACCCGCTCTACCTCCTGAGCCACAGCCGAATGAACAGAGTGGATCTCTGATGATCAACTTGGTGGACCAACCAGGTCTGATGGTTAGATCTCACAATGTGCTGGTGTGTGTTCATGTGTGAGTGGCAGCGCTGCCATTCAGTTCTATGGACATGGAGAGAGACTCAGAGACTCAGTGAATTAGTGACTCACTGACTCAGTAACTCGGTGAGTTAGTGACTCAGTAACTCAGTAAGTTAGTGACTCAGTAACTCCGTGACTCAGTGACAGGCCAACCCCCAGGGTTGGTGCAACAAGTGCTAGTGTTTACTACGAGTGGTGTTTGAAACGAAGCCTCAATAATCAGATGGAAGTAGAATCTACAGATTACATCACAACCAATAACAAGTCAACAAGTCAACAAGTCAAGGTGTTGTTTGTTTGCGGTAATTATATTAATGTCTAAAATGAATGTGAATGTAATGATTTATTGATGTTGACCAGTACAACCACAGTCAACTGGTTCCACTGGGAGCCGACCAGTACAACCACAGTCTCTACTGGTTCTACTGGGAGCTGACCAGTACAACCAGTCTTCTAGTGATGGCAGTTTGGGGTTCAGTGAAGTTCACTCAACTGTCACTTTTTCCAGCTGCCCTGGGATTTTGAACCGTCAACCTTTCAGTAACTGAAGTGTTGCTGCAGTAGTCTACTGCAGCAACACTTCAACACTGGCGTGTGTGTGTGTGTGTGTGTGTGTGTGTGTGTGTGAGTGTGTCCTACATGAACGGATGTCCCTCCTCTGACTTCTGGATGGCCTGGATCACAGACTTGTAGACCCTGGACAGGAAGTGGATGACATCATCAGAGATCCAGGAAGTGCTTCAGCGTTTCGCTGAGATTCCACACAATTAGTCAGAACCAGTACACCAGTAAACCCAACAGAGCTGGAGACCTGAGACTTGGACTGGAGTCGACTTGACTTGGACTCGTCTGCTGTGAGACTCGACTTAGTTGAGACTTGAATGCTTGAGACTCGACTTGACAGCAGTAACTTCAAAACCCGGAGCAATAACTTTTTATTCAGAAAACAGTTGACTGCTGCAGTACCTGTTAACCCATCACCAGCCCAGGTCACTGCTTTGGAAGGTAACCATGGTAACTGTCGATACACCTCATTGATCATGGGTAACAATGAGCGACCTCTGGTATCATCGATAACTCTGGTATCAATGTTGAGTTTCCTCTATCCAGGTTAACTCAGATAACATCCTGCCTCGAGCTCTGTGTTAATCTACTGATGTAGATGTGCTGCTGGGGGCAGGGAGCCAGACTGCTGTTAGATTATATATATACATATATATATATAGATTATATATATCTAATCTAACAGCAGGGGGCCGAGCCAGGCTGCTGTTAGATTATATATATATATATATATATATATATATATTGATTATATATATGTTATATTGTACCTGCAAGGTTCTGTGGTCTGAACATGCTTTATTCTTTAAGATGGCTGATGTGATTATTGGCACCCAAAGCTCATTAAGGCCTAAACTCAAGAGTCGACAAGCTTTCTGGATTTAGGGCCGAACTGCATTCTGGTCCGACTGCCTACATGAGGAGCACAACTCAGAGATGGAGAATAAATATAATAGGCTGTTATTAATGTTAACGTTTGATTGTAGCCTATGACATTTTACTGGCATTCAGAGAAACCTGAAAGATATGAGACCCCTCTAATACCCAGTATGACACCAGTATGACACCAGTATGACACTGGTTAATGTTAGTCAGTGTCTGGTTAGTTAGTCTAGTCAATCCAACCATCATGGCGGCATTGCATCCCGGTCTGGTCCAATATTATCATATTATTAAAGTATCTATCATCTATCTTACTGATAATATTATATTGGCTTTTGATTAAATCACCAACATCACAAGTAATCAATATCAGCTGTTCAGTCAGGCAACACTCCATATATGGTTCAACTCTCAGACCAATCTCTAGACTTGTGCTCAGTGGCTGCAGATAGTTTCATTGTCTGTTTTGATTGGCTGTGGTGCTGACCCCGCCCACCTGAAGGTGATGGTAATGCAGAGGCAGGCCAGCAGCAGATACGACACCACACTGATGACGGACAGCGTCGCCACGGAGACCAGCACCAACAGTGACAGGCCGAATACCGCCGCCGACTTTTTAGGTTCCTGCCAATAGACCAGCTGTAAGGCTAGAGAGAGAGAGGTAGAGAGACAGACAGATAGAGAGAGAGAGACAGACAGATAGAGAGACAGACAGATAGAGAGAGAGACAGACAGATAGAGAGACAGAGAGAGAGAGAGAGAGAGAGAGAGAGACAGACAGACAGAGAGAGAGAGAGACAGACAGATAGAGAGACAGAGAGAGACAGAGACAGACAGACAGACAGACAGACAGAGAGAGAGAGAGACAGACAGACAGAGAGAGACAGAGAGAGAGAGAGACAGACAGATAGAGAGACAGAGAGAGACAGAGAGAGACAGAGAGAGAGAGAGAGAGACAGTGATGATATAGATCAGAATAGCAATAACGTATTGAACTGGCATCATTCAGTCCTCCAGGTCTGTCCCACAATGCTTTGCTTTGTATCAGTGAGGAAGTGAGGAAGACTAGCAGGAAAGCTAGCTAACAGAACAGTCAGATCATATTGATCATATTGATTTTTTAATAATCCCAATCCCAAATAATGCCAGTACGACCACAGTCTCTACTGGTTCTACTGGGATCTGACCAGTAAAACCACAGTCTTCTAGTGTACTGGTAGCAGCTATGGAGTTTAGGATTATCCAGGTTACAACTCTTTCACACACACTCCCAGTGAGAGAACACCAGGACACCTGAACACCTGAACACCTGAACACCAGGACACCTGAACACCTGAACACCTGGACACCTGAACACCAGGACACCTGAACACCTGAACACCTGGACACCTGAACACCAGAACACCTGGACACCTGAACACCAGAACACCTGAACACCAGGACACCTGAACACCAGAACACCAGGACACCTGAACACCTGAACACCAGAACACCTGAACACCAGAACACCAGAACAAAAGGACACCAGAACACCAGGACACCTGAACACCTGAACACCTGAACACCAGAACACCAGGACACCTGAACACCAGAACACCTGAA
The DNA here is from genome assembly GCA_034670405.1 of Hoplostethus atlanticus. Lineage (NCBI taxonomy): Eukaryota > Metazoa > Chordata > Actinopteri > Trachichthyiformes > Trachichthyidae > Hoplostethus > Hoplostethus atlanticus. Next base: position 426,715 of record JAXDDX010000146.1, on the reverse strand, counting down.
CACCAGGACACCAGAACACCTGAACACCTGAACACCAGGACACCTGAACACCAGAACACCAGGACACCTAAACACCAGAACACCAGGACACCTGAACACCAGGACACCTGAACACCTGAACACCGGAACACCGGAACACCTGAACACCGGGACACCTGAACACCTGAACACCAGGACACCTGAACACCAGAACACCAGGACACCTGAACACCAGGACACCTGAACACCAGGACACCTGAACACCTGAACACCAGAACACCTGAACACCAGGACACCTGAACACCAGGACACCTGAACACCAGAACACCTGAACACCAGGACACCTGAACACCAGAACACCAGGACACCTGAACACCAGAACACCAGAACACCTGAACACCAGGACACCTGGACACCTGAACACCAGGACACCTGAACACCAGGACACCAGGACACCTGAACACCAGGACATCTGAACACCTGAACACCAGGACACCTGAATACCTGAACACCTGAACACCAGAACACCTGAACACCAGGACACCTGAACACCTGAACACCTGAACACCAGGACATCTGGACACCTGAACACCTGAACATCAGAACACCAGGACACCTGAACACCTGAACACCAGGACACCTGAACACCTGAACACCAGAACACCTGAAAACCAGGACACCTGAACACCAGAACACCAGAACACCAGGACACCTGAACACCAGGACACCTGAACACCAGGACACCTGAACACCAGAACACCTGAACACCAGGACACCTGAACACCAGAACACCTGAACACCAGGACACCTGAACACCAGAACACCAGGACACCTGAACACCAGGACACCAGGACACCTAAACACCAGAACACCTGAACACCAGGACACCTGAACACCTGGACACCTGAACACCAGAACACCAGGACACCTGAACACCAGGACATCTGAACACCTGAACACCAGGACACCTGAACACCAGAACACCTGAACACCTAAACACCTGAACACCAGGACACCTGAACACCAGGACATCTGAACACCTGAACACCTGAACACCTGAACACCAGAACACCAGGACACCTGAACACCTGAACACCTGAACACCAGAACACCAGGACACCTGAACACCAGGACATCTGAACACCTGAACACCAGAACACCTGAACACCTGAACACCTGAACACCTGAACACCAGGACACCTGAACACCAGAACACCTGAACAGTTATATTATTCCTCACAATGTGGTTTTGGGCTGCAGAAGAAGTCGAACACCGTGTTCAGCATTGCTTTGCTCTCAATAAAAATAGATACATGAATAATACAATTTCAGATTGTTCAGGATGTTCTAGTGTATTAATCGATCAGTGTGTTGACAGCGACCACAGCCAATCATAATCCACAAAGCTAATCAGTCCATGTATCTGTTGTCTTCAAGCAGGATGGTGATTGGTGGGATGAAACCAGTAAATAAACTAAAACCTGTAGTTGGCTGTAGCTGGTAATGATGTCACTAACATGAAGACTGGGACGTTGGGACGTCCTGCTGGGATGGTGTCGGTTTGGTGACTGGGATGTTGGGACGTCCTGCTGGGATGGTGTTGGTTTGGTGACTGGGACGTTGGGACGTCCTGCTGGGATGGTGTCGGTTTGGTGACTGGGACGTTGGGACATCCTGCTGGGATGGTGTTGGTTTGGTGACTGGGACGTTGGGACGTCCTGCTGGGATGGTGTCGGGCAGGGAGCCAGACTGCTGTTAGATTATATATATACATATATATATATAGATTATATATATCTAATCTAACAGCAGGGGGCCGAGCCAGGCTGCTGTTAGATTATATATATATATATATATATATATATATATTGATTATATATATGTTATATTGTACCTGCAAGGTTCTGTGGTCTGAACATGCTTTATTCTTTAAGATGGCTGATGTGATTATTGGCACCCAAAGCTCATTAAGGCCTAAACTCAAGAGTCGACAAGCTTTCTGGATTTAGGGCCGAACTGCATTCTGGTCCGACTGCCTACATGAGGAGCACAACTCAGAGATGGAGAATAAATATAATAGGCTGTTATTAATGTTAACGTTTGATTGTAGCCTATGACATTTTACTGGCATTCAGAGAAACCTGAAAGATATGAGACCCCTCTAATACCCAGTATGACACCAGTATGACACCAGTATGACACTGGTTAATGTTAGTCAGTGTCTGGTTAGTTAGTCTAGTCAATCCAACCATCATGGCGGCATTGCATCCCGGTCTGGTCCAATATTATCATATTATTAAAGTATCTATCATCTATCTTACTAATAATATTATATTGGCTTTTGATTAAATCACCAACATCACAAGTAATCAATATCAGCTGTTCAGTCAGGCAACACTCCATATATGGTTCAACTCTCAGACCAATCTCTAGACTTGTGCTCAGTGGCTGCAGATAGTTTCATTGTCTGTTTTGATTGGCTGTGGTGCTGACCCCGCCCACCTGAAGGTGATGGTAATGCAGAGGCAGGCCAGCAGCAGATACGACACCACACTGATGACGGACAGCGTCGCCACGGAGACCAGCACCAACAGTGACAGGCCGAATACCGCCGCCGACTTTTTAGGTTCCTGCCAATAGACCAGCTGTAAGGCTAGAGAGAGAGAGGTAGAGAGACAGACAGATAGAGAGAGAGAGACAGACAGATAGAGAGACAGACAGATAGAGAGAGAGACAGACAGATAGAGAGACAGAGAGAGAGAGAGAGAGAGAGAGAGAGACAGACAGACAGAGAGAGAGAGAGAGACAGACAGATAGAGAGACAGAGAGAGACAGAGACAGACAGACAGACAGACAGACAGAGAGAGAGAGAGACAGACAGACAGAGAGAGACAGAGAGAGAGAGAGACAGACAGATAGAGAGACAGAGAGAGACAGAGAGAGACAGAGAGAGAGAGAGAGAGACAGTGATGATATAGATCAGAATAGCAATAACGTATTGAACTGGCATCATTCAGTCCTCCAGGTCTGTCCCACAATGCTTTGCTTTGTATCAGTGAGGAAGTGAGGAAGACTAGCAGGAAAGCTAGCTAACAGAACAGTCAGATCATATTGATCATATTGATTTTTTAATAATCCCAATCCCAAATAATGCCAGTACGACCACAGTCTCTACTGGTTCTACTGGGATCTGACCAGTAAAACCACAGTCTTCTAGTGTACTGGTAGCAGCTATGGAGTTTAGGATTATCCAGGTTACAACTCTTTCACACACACTCCCAGTGAGAGAACACCAGGACACCTGAACACCTGAACACCTGAACACCAGGACACCTGAACACCTGAACACCTGGACACCTGAACACCAGGACACCTGAACACCTGAACACCTGGACACCTGAACACCAGAACACCTGGACACCTGAACACCAGAACACCTGAACACCAGGACACCTGAACACCAGAACACCAGGACACCTGAACACCTGAACACCAGAACACCTGAACACCAGAACACCAGAACAAAAGGACACCAGAACACCAGGACACCTGAACACCTGAACACCTGAACACCTGAACACCAGAACACCAGGACACCTGAACACCTGAACACCAGAACACCTGAACACCAGGACACCAGAACACCTGAACACCTGAACACCAGGACACCTGAACACCAGAACACCAGGACACCTAAACACCAGAACACCAGGACACCTGAACACCAGGACACCTGAACACCTGAACACCGGAACACCTGAACACCGGGACACCTGAACACCTGAACACCAGGACACCTGAACACCAGGACACCTGAACACCAGGACACCTGAACACCAGGACACCTGAACACCTGAACACCAGAACACCTGAACACCAGGACACCTGAACACCAGGACACCTGAACACCAGAACACCTGAACACCAGGACACCTGAACACCAGAACACCAGGACACCTGAACACCAGAACACCAGAACACCTGAACACCAGGACACCTGGACACCTGAACACCAGGACACCTGAACACCAGGACACCAGGACACCTGAACACCAGGACATCTGAACACCTGAACACCAGGACACCTGAATACCTGAACACCTGAACACCAGAACACCTGAACACCAGGACACCTGAACACCTGAACACCAGGACATCTGGACACCTGAACACCTGAACATCAGAACACCAGGACACCTGAACACCTGAACACCAGGACACCTGAACACCTGAACACCAGAACACCTGAAAACCAGGACACCTGAACACCAGAACACCAGAACACCAGGACACCTGAACACCAGGACACCTGAACACCAGGACACCTGAACACCAGAACACCAGGACACCTGAACACCAGGACACCAGGACACCTAAACACCAGAACACCTGAACACCAGGACACCTGAACACCTGGACACCTGAACACCAGAACACCAGGACACCTGAACACCAGGACATCTGAACACCTGAACACCAGGACACCTGAACACCAGAACACCTGAACACCTAAACACCTGAACACCAGGACACCTGAACACCAGGACATCTGAACACCTGAACACCTGAACACCTGAACACCAGAACACCAGGACACCTGAACACCTGAACACCTGAACACCAGAACACCAGAACACCAGGACACCTGAACACCAGGACATCTGAACACCTGAACACCAGAACACCTGAACACCTGAACACCTGAACACCTGAACACCAGGACACCTGAACACCAGAACACCTGAACAGTTATATTATTCCTCACAATGTGGTTTTGGGCTGCAGAAGAAGTCGAACACCGTGTTCAGCATTGCTTTGCTCTCAATAAAAATAGATACATGAATAATACAATTTCAGATTGTTCAGGATGTTCTAGTGTATTAATCGATCAGTGTGTTGACAGCGACCACAGCCAATCATAATCCACAAAGCTAATCAGTCCATGTATCTGTTGTCTTCAAGCAGGATGGTGATTGGTGGGATGAAACCAGTAAATAAACTAAAACCTGTAGTTGGCTGTAGCTGGTAATGATGTCACTAACATGAAGACTGGGACGTTGGGACGTCCTGCTGGGATGGTGTCGGTTTGGTGACTGGGATGTTGGGACGTCCTGCTGGGATGGTGTTGGTTTGGTGACTGGGACGTTGGGACGTCCTGCTGGGATGGTGTCGGTTTGGTGACTGGGACGTTGGGACATCCTGCTGGGATGGTGTTGGTTTGGTGACTGGGACGTTGGGACGTCCTGCTGGGATGGTGTCGGTTTGGTGACTGGGACGTTGGGACGTCCTGCTGGGATGGTGTCGGTTTGGTGACTGGTGGGAAACCTTCTCCACAGGAAGTGACCAATCCAGACTGAAGAGGGAAATCCAGAAGAGGAAGCTGGACTCACCACCTCCTATCTCGTCTCTTTACTGGTCCTATCAGTCCTATCAGTCCTGGTACAGTATCAGTACTACAGTACCATACTGGTCCTAGTGGTCCAGTACTACAGTACCATACTGGTATTAGCACCAGTACTATAGTACCATACTGGCCCTACTGGTACTGTACTACAGTAGCTGTCATCACACCCAAACTGAACCAAACATACTAGAAAACCACAATGCATGATGTTAGTACTCTAAAGCTGTGGAAGAAAAGTCATGTGAACCCCCCCCCCCCCCCCCCCCCCCCAAACACACACACACACACACACACACACACACATACACACACACACACACACACACACACACACACGCGCAGGGATAAGCGGCTTGCAGGTTGTGGAAGCACGATGGTCTGGATAAAGGAGTCAGCTGAGCGGTTAGCTAACTTGGACAGCACAATGGAGCCTTGTGTTAAGTGGTTGACCGGTTGACTGGTTAACTGGTTAACTGACCAACCTCACCTACTGGTTGGCTGATGATGGTTAACCAAAGTAAACGTGAGTGTCATGGAACTTCATCATCATCATCATCATCACCACCATCATCATCATCATCACCATACTTCTGTCTACTAGTACTGCTGTCTTGTTATTTCTTTATTTCTTGGTGTTCTATGTCTGGCTGCTGCTAGTATCTTCATCACCATCTTCATCACTACATCACCTCATAATACTGACTAGTCTACCATTACATTATAACATCATCATTTTTATTGCTCATACGATCTCAAACAAGATGATCATCATCTCGCGGGTCAATCTATCAGAGTTAACCCGTCTCTACCTGACAGAGCGGAGTCTCTCAGTGAGGAAGATGAGGAGTTGGATGAAGACACGGTGGCGTCCGCCATCTTTCTGTGGTTTCCTGCAGGAGAAATGAACAGAATCTCCGGAGTTTCGTCCTCAGGTTGGAGTTTAACTAACTAACTAACTGGCACTCTGAGCGCCGGATGGCGGAAACCGCGTGGGGCGTGGCTACATTAGGGGGCGTGGCTAGAGGCAGACAGGAGTGACTTCCTGATTCACTTCTGCCTATTGTAATCATTACAGATTACTTGAAATAAGGAAACTACTAACCGTACGGTTCAGATTCTGAAAAACGTCATTATTATTATTATTATTATTATTATGTATCTGTATCTGTTATGATATAACAGATACAGATACATGTTATGATATATATATATTATATATATAACATATATGTATATATAACAGAGTGCTGCCAGGTGACTCAATACAGAAAGACTGGTTTGAAGTCTACTATTATAAAATGGAAAACCTGCACTGTGTGTGAAAATATAAATTCAGGGAAAAGAAGATCTCATAGAATATATATCCATCTAACTCTACTATGTCTCTACTATGGGTGGAGGTACACTACTAATAACTATCAGGACCTTGTTTTATAATGTGGTTGAATTGTTTCACTCTTGGATTTGAGTGTCATCATGAGGAAGTGACTGAAGGGGCAGAATCACTGGTCACCAGAGCATCACACATGTTGGAGTCCAGGGGTCCTCAATCTGGTCCTCAGGGTCCAGTACCAGTACAGCAGTAGTTTGTTAACTGTGTTCACCAGGGGCCTCATTTATAAAGGTTGCTACGCACCAAAAAGTGGCGTTAACGGGGGTGAAATGTGCGTACTTATCTTTCACCGCAAACGTCGGGATTTATAGAAAAATTCTATGTGGTAAAAGGTGCGCACATCTACGCATCCTTTCACCCGTAGAGCTCACCGCAAAGTTTTTCAGACACGGGAATCAGCGACGCCGATGGGGAGATCACAAAAGGGTTAGGGTTAGGTGGTCAGATATAGGCGGGGCTGGACATCCAATGGGCGGGGGGTATGGATATGCTAATGAGACAACCAGCACCATCTGCTGGACGACTGCAAGTACAAATACAAATCTGTACTCAACTAAATATAATGGAAACTTATATTTAAAACAACTTTCTATTAATTAAATGCATACATATATTTTAAATATACCTTATATATTAATGTGGTACTACTATGCACTTACAGTATATACTGTATAATGTAGATGTAAAGTAGATATATTGTTTGTCCCCAAGTCACATGCATATTTTTTTATATTCTAGTGTATTTAAGTTCATTATTTAATATTATTTATTTTATTTATTTTAATAATTTATAATTTATTTATTATTTAGTCAGTACTGTGCATACTCATATCTAGTCCATATATTTTAAATGCTACATTGCACAGCATTTCATAGAATGGTAGGAAAAGCAAATACAGTACCCAGAAGACTGCTGTGATCACTGACTGGACAACGCCATCTAGTGGCAGCAGTTGGTGTCAACACAACAGAAAAGACAACAGTAGACGTCGGTCGCATGACGTCATCTGCCTCTTAGACGATAGAATAATACCCAGATCAATACATTCTGTAGAATACAAGCTCCATATCAGCTGATTGTCTAAAGGGCCTGGTGTTGGTGTGTACACTACTACTACTACTACTACTACTACTACTACTACTCCTACTACTGCTACTTCTACTACTACCACTACTACTACTACTACTCCTACTACTACTACCATTACTACTACTCCTACTACTCCTACTACTGCTACTACTCCTACTCCTACTACCATTACTACTACTCCTACTACTCCTACTACTGCTACTACTCCTACTACTACTACCATTACTACTACTTATACATTATAATAATAATGTCAGTAGGGACTATTGTTCTCTTTTATTTTTAGTCTGACAGTTTCAGTACCTTCAGTGCCTCTTCATCCTTCCATCGTCTGTATTTTGTTTTACAGGGTATTAAATCTCCATCAGTGACTTTAATAAACAACATCACATTCTTTAAACATCAGCAGAGTTCAGAGCTTCACGACAAGCTTCAGTCTGATGTCTGATAGTGGCTGGACAACATGACTGTTAACTATATGACAGTATAACATTATTCTATATCACTAATATCACTAATATCTATATAACCTACATTATAGATTATAGATTTGTTTCAGTCAGAATTCTTTCTTCCCCCTGGTTGCCATGGTGATTAACAAGCTTGTTAACATCCAAGACATCCATTCGGATTCGTGGTGGATGTCAGCACACTGGTGGACTCAACTAGCAGCTCATTGGATGTTGCAGGCGCCGTCAGGCAGGTAGTCCTGGACGTAGGAAGTCACGGCTTTAGACAGGTAGGTCATGGTTCCAAAACGACCACTGGGGGCACTGTCGTACAACAGACGACAAATCCCTGTAGACACATCCTTCTCTAGGAGGTTCTCCTCTGCTCCCAGATCCTTCTAGAGGAGGAGAGGAGAGGAGAGGAGAGGAGAGGAGAGACTTGAGTGTTCATGTTGCTTATATATCTACATACATATATATATATGTGTGTGTGTGTGTGTGTGTGTGTGTGTGTGTGTGTGTGTGTGTGTGTGTGTGCGTGTGTGTGTATGTGACCTGGTCCTGGTAGAACATGTGACTGGCCAGCTGGACGATCTGGTCGACGTTGATGACGGCAGCCATGTTTTCCAGCTCCTCCTCGGCCAGCAGTGTCAGAACCAAGATGGCCTCCACCAGCAGCTGGCGGTACTCTGGCTGGGGAACCCGGTTCAGCACCGACTCCACGGCAACCGCAAACTTTATCTCCTTAGGGGTCATCTGTGTGTGTGTGTGTGTGGGGGCACACAAGGAGATGGAAAACAATATGGAATATGGACAGACAGACAGATAGCATTCATTAATACACAGGACGAGATGTTACTATCCCTTGTGCCTATCTCTTGTACCTGTTTCCACCTTGGTGGGCTAACATCACACTGACTGTCTATCGGTCCAATAGGTGGAATATCGGCTCTCTAAACCTTTCCCTGTCTCTGTGCACTTCCTCCAAATATCCCTCAAGATCCTGTTTCGATGACCTAAGGCTACTGTTCTTCTCCTTACTAAATAACGACTTCTAAATGGATCCTTGTTGAATGCTATTCTAGCTCTTTCTTTTTCCTAATGTTCTCTGCTCTTCTTAACACTGCCAATCGATCCTTCACATCTGACTGCAAACCATTAATACCTTCCTTCTCAACCTCTATAGCCTTCCTCCCCTGCCTCCTAAGGCTGTCTTCTCTCTCGGATAAGTCTGTCTATCTCTTGTTGGCGCCTGGATTTAACTACCTCGACCTCTACCTTCTTCCTTTTCTCAAAGACGCCAAACCTTTATACGCCATAATCATAAATAATAGCTCCCATTTTTTCTAATTTACTCTCAGCAGTTCCTTTAGGCTTGTCTAAAACCCGAACCAAGTCACTATTGATATCTTCCCATTTCCTGCTTTCTACCGTCCCTGGCCACTTGACTCGGTTTCTGAGCACTAATCTTCTCCCTTTTTGGCTGGCTAGCCTCTCTGCCTTCCTCGGTGCTAGAACCTGCTTCTACATCAGGGATGCTGATGTCCTGTGAACTGTGGTTTACTTCCTGTCGCTGCAGGAGATAGATATAGACAGACAGGTTTACCTCTCTGGTAGTTGAAGATGGTAGGACACATCCCTCAATGGACAGACCATGGCACTAAGATAGACAGAATTATTATTATTAGAATAAAACAAACATAAAGAAGAAAGAAAAGAAAAGAAAATATCAAAATGTCAGTTTAGTTTTCAGCGTTGCTGGTTTCCTTCCTTCTGACCTTCTGCAGGATCTTCCAGACCTTCTGGTAGAAACCAATAGGAACTCTGTTCAGAGCTCCGTCCAGCCGGCGGCGCCGAAGCCACTGACCCTGCCGACCGTCCTTCACCGCCGAGACGCCAGACACGCCGCAGCCATGGAAGGCCTCTATGGACGGCAGCCTGTATCGCTACACACACACACACACACACACACACAGGGATTTTCTCCCCTAAAACAGAATTCCTACATATTGTTGCTGCTGAAGGAGAAAGGTACTCCCCCTTTTTATTTACCCCATCTACAGCTCAGGATCTGATTAAGAACGTGGGCGTTACTGGTTTACACAAACCTACACCCGGACCTACTCACAAGAGTAGAGACCAGAGGGCCTATATCGCTTAATGGTTTACCCTGAGTTGACCCTACTCACCCCTGATTGGATGTTGTTGATGTCCAGGGAGTGGACGGACAGCGACTGGAGGACAGAAGGACAAAGCTACTGTCAAGCTCAGTGAGTCAGAGGAAATATTTAATATATAATATATATATATAAATAATATACCAAAATACCAAAGTAAAGAAAAACAGGAAGGTTTTAGTTGTAGAATTTATGTTTTAATTATGTTAGTATTTATGTTGTAGAAGTGCTGTTCATGTTTTTGTGCAAATATTTGTGTTCTTCTAGTAGTATGCATTTTGTAGTGGCAGTATTCACTTGACTTATAGTAGTATTTATGTAGTAGAATTATATATATATATATATATATATATATATATATTTTAGTATTAGTATTTGACAATAGTATTTACATGGTATTAGTATTGATGATAGTAGTTTTTATTATTCAGTATGCTTCAGTAGTAACATTTCTGTGGTATTATATTTCACAGTAGTAGCATTTCTTTTTTTAGCATTATTTATGTTTTTAGTATGATACAGTAGTTTTTATGTAGTGCTGGTATTGACTTGGCAGTAGTAGTATACATTTTTCAGTAGTAGTATTTGTGTGGTATTAGTACCAGACGGATGTGGCTGCGGGGTCGTCCTTCTCCTGTCTTGTCCTTCAGGTTTTCAGCTTCCTGGATGAAGACCGACGTTCCTCCGGTCGTCCTCACTGAAAATAAATACCAACATATCTTCCATGAAGTGCAACAAAATACCAACAGTGGGTACTTTGGGTGTCTGTAGATCATCCAGTAACGTTCTCAGTAAAATTGATCAGTGTGATCAGGTAGATTTGTCTCCAAATGTAGGTTACTGTGACTCAGTAAACTGTCTTGTCTTTAGCCCTAGTCTCTACTCCAAAACACTCTGAGTTGGAGCTGGAGAAGAGTCAGCTCAGTTAACCTGAACAAACTGGTAGCTAGCTAACTAGCCAGCAGGCTAGTTTAGTTACTGTTAACATGGGACTACTAGCCAGAATACATGATGGTCAATGGACTCATTGGCTGTCATGGGGATTGAACCTGTGACTGGGTTACAGGACAGTCTCTACGTGTAACTCACCGCTCTTCTGAACGCCAAACTCCTTCCCACTGAGGATGTGATGGAGGAGAGACTTCAACTCTGACGGACTCATGTTCATCAGACACTCTATCGCCTCCTCACCTGATAGATAGATAGACAGACAAGGCAAGGCAGGTTTATTTCTATAGCACCTTTCATACACAAGGCAGTTCAAAGTGCTTTACATGAGGCATTAAAAGACATTTAAAACAAGGACATTTATAAAGACTTTTTTTTTTTCAAATTAAATCACAGTGCAAAAGGAATCAAAGTCGTAGTGCAAGTTTACAATTCAGCAGAAAGCGGTGGTGAACAGAAAAGTTTTTAGTCTGGACTTAAAAGTAATTATTGTAGGAGCAAGTCTCAGTTGTTCTAGCTATTTGTTGCATAGTAGCTCAACGCTGCTTCACCCTGTTTGGTTTTGACTCTGGAACAGTTAGCAGACCTGTCCAGGTTGACCTGAGGGGTCTGGAGGGTTCATATTGGATGAGCATGTCAGCGATGTATTTTGGTCCTAGACCATTTAGTGACTTGTAGACTAGTAACAATATTTTAAAGTCAATTATCTGACACACTGGAAGCCAATGCAGGCATCTGAGAATTGGAGTGATGTGGTCAAACTTTTTCATCTTTGTTAGTAGTCTAGCAGCAGCATCTGAATGAGCTGTAGGGAGACCTGAGAGAAGACCATTACAGTAGTCTAGCCTACTGGTAGTAAAGGAGACCTGAGAGAAGACCATTACAGTAGTCTAGCCTACTGGTAGTAAAGGAGACCTGAGAGAAGACCATTACAGTAGTCTAGCCTACCGGTAGTAAAGGAGACCTGAAAGAAGACCATTACAGTAGTCTAGCCTACCGGTAGTAAAGGAGACCTGAGAGAAGACCATTACAGTAGTCTAGCCTACCGGTAATAAAGGAGACCCGAGAGAAGACCATTACAGTAGTCTAGCCTACCGGTAATAAAGGAGACCCGAGAGAAGACCATTACAGTAGTCTAGCCTACCGGTAGTAAAGGAGACCCGAGAGAAGACCATTACAGTAGTCTAGCCTACCGGTAATAAAGGAGACCCGAGAGAAGACCATTACAGTAGTCTAGCCTACTGGTAGTAAAGGCGTGAATGAGTTTTTCTAGGTTCTTGCTATGTTTTAAGATGATAGTAGGCTGATTTTGTTACAAACTTAATGTGGCTGTTAAAATTGAGATCTGAGTCCATAATGTTGGTTACTGTGGCTTTGTAACCACAGTTCTATGAGCTGACGTAGCCCTGCAGGGCCCTGTCTATTGGATATCGTCTGCTGCGGTGCAGCCAATCACTGAACAGAAACTTCAACCCTCGCCTCAGCCCGTCAGGAAGAGGCAGCCTCCTTATATATATATATAAAGCCGTGAAAGACAGCCATCTGCTCCTTCGTAGACGGAACTGATGACCCAGCAGGGGTCAAACCCTGCGGGGCTACGTCAGCTCATAGAACGGTGGTTACAAAGCCACAGTAATCAACATTCTATGTCGCTGACTCCGCCCCGCAGGGCTCTGTCTATTGGAACAAGGGGCGGAGGCCCAGAATCTCATCGCCTCCTGGGTCAAAACCTCACACAACGTGCTACGTTAGCCCAGGCTAAGGCCGAGGCTTCGAACGAGGCCGTGTGCCAGACCGCATGAATCTATAAGCGGTATAAGCACACCCATAGCCCACGCCAGTAGCGTGGAACACCAAGGGATGCACTCCAACCGGAGGAAAACCCGAGTAACAAGAAACCATAATATGGGGTACGGCACAACCAACACGTTGGCTCCCCAGTGAACCAGCTCCCAGCACAGCCTTACGCCGGAACGCCCACCTGGCGGTTGACGTATGCCACTGCCAACCTGTTGTCCATCCTCAGGAGGACATGGCCTGGAAGTGCTGAAGCACCAGCCATGCTGCTTGTAGCTCAAGCACGTTGATGTGTCAAGCTGATGGGGGCCATTTGCCCCCGATGACCCGCCCCCGACAGACACCCCCCCATCCCGACAGGGATGCATCGGTGTACACTGTTATGTGGGAGACAGGCCAACCCAGTGGGGAGCCCGAGGTCAGGTTGACCGGGTTCCTCCAGAACATCACGTCCGCTTCCAGGTAGGATGGGAGAATCATTCTCCTCCACCTGTCTCAGACCGGGTCGACGCGCAGGCGTCGAAACCAATGCTGTATGCGGCGCATGTGCAGTAGGGGATCACCTGAAAGGCTGCCGACATCATACCTAGCAGTCTCATGACCTGTAGGGCTGACACCGAGGTGCCCGGCCTCAGATGAGTCAGCCGACACGAGAGCTCGATGTGCTGCGGTTCCGATAAGTACGCCCACATTGCCACAGTGTCCAGGTGCAGGCCTAGGAACACTACCGTCTGGCTTGGGAGGGGTGTACTCTTCTCCCAGTTCACTGCAAGCCCCAGAGTCAGCAGGTGGCGCACTATGTGTGCTCCATTGCCTGCTCCTCCGATTCGGAAACGATTAGCAAATCGTCTAAATATGCCAGGTCGCGTATGCCCCACTGCCTGAGGGGGGCCAGAGCTGCGTCCATGCATACAGTGAATGTCCGGGTCAGCGCGTAGCCGAAGGGCACCCTTGTGTACTCGTATGCCTGACCGGCGAAGGCGAACCTCAGGAACCTCCTGTGGCTTGGCTTGACCATAAACTGCCTCATCCTGACGGGCTGAGGCGAGGGTTGAAATTTCTGTTCAGTGATTGGCTGTTCAGCCTTTCTTCTTTGGCACCAAAGACAATTATGTCAGTCTTGTCTTTATTTAGCTGAAGGAAGTTCTGGCACATCCAGTCATTGACTTGCTTAATGCATTGGCACAGTAGGTCTATGGGGCGATAGTCATTTGGATGGATGGATGGATGGATAGATAGATAGATAGATAGATAGATAGATAGATAGATAGATAGATAGATAGATAGATAGATAGATAGATAGATAGATAGATAGATAGATAGATAGATAGATAGATAATAGATAGATAGATAGATAGATAGATAGATAGATAGATAGATAGATAGATAGATAGATAGATAGATAGATCGATCTACCAGAACAGTGGAGGGACTGGGCCAGTTCGGTGGTCATGACCTGCAGGATGAGTCCGATCCTCAGGCGAAACATCTCACTGAACAGAGAAGGCTGACTGCGGATCACCATGGCTAGGAAGACCATGATCTCCTACACACACATAGCACAACAAACATTAGTAGGTTGTGGTAAATACAAATTATCATCAGACTGGTGAAAAAAATCAAAACAGCGGGTGGTTGCTAGGTCAGTGTTCCTGGTTGCTAGGTCAGTGTACCTGGTTGCTAGGTCAGTGTACCTGGGTGAGGATGGTTGCTAGGTCAGTGTACCTGGTTGCTAGGTCAGTGTACCTGGGTGAGGATGGTTGCTAGGTCAGTGTACCTGGTTGCTAGGTCAGTGTACCTGGTTGAGGATGGTTGCTAGGTCAGTGTTCCTGGTTGCTAGGTCAGTGTACCTGGTTGAGGATGGTTGCTAGGTCAGTGTACCTGGTTGCTAGGTCAGTGTACCTGGTTGAGGATGGTTGCTAGGTCAGTGTTCCTGGTTGCTAGGTCAGTGTACCTGGTTGAGGATGGTTGCTAGGTCAGTGTTCCTGGTTGCTAGGTCAGTGTACCTGGTTGAGGATGGTTGCTAGGTCAGTGTACTTGGTTGCTAGGTCAGTGTACCTGAGTAAGGATGGCGATGGTCAGGTTGTTTTCGCTAGCAGAGTCGATGAGCTTGGCCAGCTGGTCTGGAGGCATGGGGCTGGAAACACATTCAGGACTTCTGGTGAAAAGCTGCAAGAATCTCACAAAACTATAGCACTCAAAACTATAGCACTCATAGAAGAAAACTATCCAAAAATATCTCTCTCTGACTCACGCTGAGATGGTTTTCTCTCGTGGTTCAGGAGGTAAACCAACCGTCAGATGCTTCTGGTGAGCCAGAAGGTCTGAACACGCCTGGAGAAACAGTGAAAACATTAATAATGTACCGTACAGACACGGTAACGGATAGTTCAACTACATGGATAATGTACCATACAGACACGGTAACGGATAGTTCAACTACATTAATTAACCGGTCTGTGATGCTTCAGACCAAAGAAACCAAAGATCTAACGCTTTCTCTGTTCAGGAGACTCTTCTGGATTTCACTCTTCAGTCTAGTCACTTTGGTCACTCACATCTACTCTCAGAAAGGGTGTGGAGAGGTGAGGGGGTGAGGAGGGCTGTGAAGGGGTGTGTGGGGGGTGTGTGTAGATGTGAGGAGAAGCTGGATGAGGTGACACACACAGGAAGTGAAGTGACAAATACAAATACAAAAGTGTCTCTTTAACAGCAGCAGCGAGCGCTCCATCCTCCTGGTCACACCAGCCTTCACCTCCTCACTCCTCCTCACCCCTCCATCAACCCATACCACCCCTCTCACCCCATCTCCCCCTCCATCACCCCCCCCAGCACCCCCCTTACCTCGTCCAATTCCTCCACCTTCTTCCTCAGCAAGCCAGAGATCATCCTGACCAGCCCCCAGTGTCGGAGCTGGCCGGCCTTGTCGTACAGCTCAGCTAGCAGCCGCCGCACCGGCCAGCCTTTCCCCCACAACTTGGTGTCCCAGTCCAGACCCCTGACACACACACACACACACACACACACAGAAATCTTTCTGAGTAGAACTGTTATTTTGAAATCTGCCCTGCTGGTTGGTGGACATTAGATGCTGGTTAGTGTGAGTCCGAAATCTAGCAGTCAGCAGCCTGACTGAGCTGAGTTTCAGGTTTTCAGGTTCGTGGGGGGGTCAACCCTCACCCTGCTGAAGTGTCCTTAAGCAAGACACTACCAGCTCCAGACTATTTCCCCACAGGGAGAGGTATTATTAATAGGTATTATTAGTGCTATTTTTATATATATTGCTGCACGGCACGGTGCCAAGATGTCAGAAAATACAGAAATACACTTTTCAACACTTGCTGCCAAATCAAATAAAGCTGAAACTTCAACTTCAACTCGACAAATAATAGCAGCATCTTCAGGCTGCTTGGGCGAACACGTGATGAGGAACACATGACTTGGAAAAAACTCATGTCCATGTGTGTTGCATGTGTTTGTTCAGTGTGTGGATGTGTTGCCTGACTTGTCCTTGTAGAAGATGTAGAGGATGTCCGCCTGGTCTTGCAGGTTCCTGGTGTTCTGCAGCATGTCCACCAGAGCCTGGTAGTCGATCCCTCCATTCACATCCATGGGTAAGAGCACCGGGGCTTCTGGGATACCAAGACCCTGCCCAGAGATCAACCATCTACCATCAACCAGCAACTATCAACCATTAACCAACTGACCCAGAAGCCATCAACCAGCAACTATCAACCATCAACCATCAACCATCAACCATCAACCATCACCATCACCATCACCTGGCCTGCAGTGTCCACCAGGTGTAAACTGGGCTCGGGGGGGCAGGTCCAGCCTGGTGGGCAGGTACATGTGCACATCTGGACAGATAATTGAAGGTCCATTAATATTCACTTTTCATGGTTTTATTTTCTAATCTACTCTGCCTCAGGATCAGAATCATGTTCGTCATGATGTTCTGGAGATACAGTAAATGTAATTTAGTTAAAAGTTGAGTTGAGTTAGTTAAACTGAATGAATGTGAAAAGTAAGCCCTCACAATACTGGACCCTGATTGGCCGATAACACCAGCTCCTCTAATTTAAATGAGGGAACCAATCAGAACCAAATCCAGTTGTGATGCATTTACTGGACCTGGGTAACTTAGTTACAGGCTGGTAGTTACAGTTAGTGACTAGCGGTACAAGTTAGCGGCTGGTAGTTACGGTTAGTGACTAGCGGTTCAAGTTAGCGGCTGGTAGTTACAGTTAGTGGCTAGCGGTTCAAGGTAGTGGCTGGTAGTTACAGTTGTGACTAGCGGTTCAAGGTAGTGGCTGGTAGTTACAGTTGTGACTAGCGGTTCAAGTTAGCGGCTGGTAGTTACAGTTAGTGGCTAGCGGTTCAAGGTAGAGGCTGGTAGTTACAGTTAGTGGCTAGCGGTTCAAGGTAGCGGCTGGTAGTTACAGTTAGTGACTAGTGGTTCAAGTTAGAGGCTGGTAGTTACAGTTAGTGACTAGCAGTTGTGCACTGACTGTGGATATTTAGCTCGCGGGCCTTGTGGACCAGGGAGACCATCTGTCGGGTTTTGGTAGCCGCGGCTCTGAACCGGTTCAGTCCACCTTTGGTAGCGCTGATCGCTCCACTCTGCTTTGGGAGCAACAGCAACTGGTCCAGATACTGGGCCAGGTCATCCACCTCTGGATAATATAATAGAATATATTCAATTCAATACAATATAATACATCCACCTAATTATAACAATTAATAATAAAAACCTTTATCTAAAAGCAGACATTACAACATGATTTGTAAAAAAGCATAAAAACAAGGAAGAGTAAAATATAGAAATGTATTCAAAAGAAAGGTTGTTAAGGAATACAATTTTAAAAAAATGTAAAGACTGTGCAAATTCATAAACATTACAAAAGAGCAAGTGTATTAAAGCGCTCACCACAGTCCATGAAGGTGAGGTGAGCGCAGCAGGAAGTGGTGAGGAACTCTGACAGTCTTCCTGTCTGAACTCTGGAAGAAACAGACAACATGAGCTCCTCTCAAATATCAGACTGGAGTTGAACATCTCCCCCCAATAAGGTTTCATCATATTTAGTCATCGTCTCTGTGGGATCACTACTTGTGATAATGGTAGAAAAGTTACTTGTTCTGGGTGGAAGTAATCCCACTACTAAACCAACAGGTCCTGATTTTATTAGGAAGCGAGGAGGAACAGAGAAGTAATAGAACCAATAGAGTAACTAATTACTACTCCCAGGGAGGAATAAGTCAAGTAATAATATTACTTTAAAAATGTAACAAGTAATGAATAGTTTGTTGTTTTATATTCTAAATGACTAGACTGTACCTGGCTCCTCCGTAGTATCCTTCCTGCAGTTTCTTCAGCGTTGCCAGAACAGCCGGGTCGACGTCCTGCTGCTCAGCTGGATCAGCAGCAGCATCACATTGTGATTGATTGATAATTAGAATCATCACAGCATGATCAAATACACAAGGTGCAAGAACTGTGACTGTTAATGGCACCATTTTAAATTGAATGTATTTGTCTGATAATTAAAGGGGCATTTATTTGGGTTCCTTACGGCCCCATATCACAACCAGACCATAACATATCTGTGGCAGTTGATAGGGTTGCTGATTCTTGCCATCTATAAGTAAATTATTACTAGTGAAAATGTTAATTCCAGATACCTAAATAGAAATCAATAATTACATTTTCATTAAAATATCATTTTAACTAGTTCAAGTACAGTGTAGTAAGCTTGAGTGATTAAATGTTAGTAGTTCAGGATGGATGCAGTGAGACAGGAAGTAGGTCTTACTGAGCATGGAGTGAGACAGGAAGTAGGTCTTATGCCGGGGTCAGACTACACGATATCAGCCCGATTATACTGTAGCCCGATTCGGCAGACGTAGGTCGTCGGGTCGTGTCGAGAACGACAGGGCGCGATAATCGATCGTTTTATCTTGTGTAGTGTGACATAGTGGACGACAACCGACGCCGCATCTGGGACGCCTCACGGGAGAACAGGTCCACAGTCGTTTTTTCTTTCTTTCTTTAGGCTTTTCGGAACACAAGACAGCCAGTTTCATACATACCGCTTCGGACGCCATTGTTTGTTTACATTCTTGTTGCCTAGCACCTGCTTTCCGATGCCATCACGCACGTCGGCAAGCGATTATTGGTCGGTGACCAACGTGTAGTCTGTCATGTCTCTTGGCCAAGTCACGGCACAAATTTATCACTCTATAATCGCCTAATCTGACACAGTGACCATCGTAACAGACAAAAATATTGTGTAGTCACTTCAGACCCCGGCATTACTGAGCATGAGACAGGAAGTAGGTCTTATTGAGCATGCAGTGAGACAGGAAGTAGGTCATACTGAGCATGTTCTGTGACACGGGGAAGGTGACGGTGGGTCGTCCGGTCATCCTCCAGCGGGAGCAGAGATATGATAGGTCAGTTCGAAGCATCTCAGTGATCATGTGATTGTCCAGCGCCAAGTAGAACTGCTGGTGGTCGATGAACTGGTAGAGGTCAGAGGTCAGAGGTCAGTGTGGCTTCAAATCTCATTGGTCATTTGCAGGCCAGCGGCGATGAAGTGATAAAACAGTAGATAATATGGTTGGGTGATTGGACGAATACATTGAATACATTGATTATTTGCCAATTTAAATGACCTTGATATTTAAAATATAAAAAGCCATGTTGGACACAAGGTCAATCAGCGACATCTGCTGGACAAGAAAGACATTGCCCCCGATGAGGACCATAATGTTTTGGGAGCGAGCATCAAATTGTTAGTAAAGTTAACTAACAGTTACTGTTCCAAACTAACGTTAAAGACATGATATGAGCATCACGTGTCTAAAATGTTAGTATTTAGTCAGTCAGTCAGTCAGTCAGTCAGCCAGTCAGCCAGCCAGCCAGTCAGCCAGTCAGCCAGTCAGTCAGTCAGTCAGCCAGTCAGCCAGCCAGTCAGTCAGTCAGTCAGCCAGCCAGCCAGCCAGCCAGCCAATCAGTCAGCCAGTCAGCCAGCCAGTCAGTCAGTCGGTCAGACGGTCAGTCAGTCAGTCAGTCAGTCAGCCGGTCAGTCATTCAGCCAGTCAGTCAGTCAGTCAACCAGTCAGTCAGCCGGTCAGTCAGTCAGTCAGTCAGTCAGTCAGTCAGTCAGACGGTCAGCCAGTCAGCCAGTCAGTCAGTCAGCCCCCCGATGGAGATATGATGACCATTGGTTGATGGAGGATGTGCATTATCGCCCAACGCTGGTGGATAAATGAAGGTTTTTACTACAATATCTGTCAGAAGTCAGAACCAGGAATATGGCTGTCAGGTTAAACAAAGGGTCAGAGGTCAGGTGTCAGAGGTCACCTGGGGGGTGAAGGTGAAGATGGTGTCTCTGATCAGGTAGAACTTGGAAGTTCCCAGAACACCGATCCGACGGTACGGTCGACCGGTCAGACCCAGACGCTGGTTCCTACCTGAGGGATGGATGGGTAGATGAGAGAGTGTGTGTGTGTGTGTGTGTGTGTGTGTGTGTGTGTGTGTGCGTGCGTACCCAGTCTGGCGTAGATGTGGCTCAGCACACTGGAAGGCTGCACTCTGACTGGCTGAACCTCCTCCATGGTCTCTGCCTGGACGCCGTGGCCAATCAACAGCTGTTTGATCTCCTCTGTCTCCGCAACGATGGACACTGAACACACACACACGTTATTGATGTTGATATGAGTCTGACACTGATTAAAGGTCTTCTTCATTTTTAGTATATCATCATCATCATGTTACTAGTTCTACCTGGTCTAGTGACTGTAAACCAGTGAGACCATGGTGGAGACGACTGGTAGCCTCTATCTCACCAGTGGTATTGTTACTAGTGTTCCTCCACATTAAGACTACATTTCCCATCAGCCCTGTTGCTTCCTGCCCCCCAGGGATGGTCACAGGACCAGATCTACCTTGGACGACCACGTCGGGTTTGGGGATGGTGGACAGTCTCCTGTTCAGAGGGTCGATCTCTCCTGGAGCCAGAAGACCCTGAAACAAGACAGATCTGTCACGGTCTCAGCCCTGCCACCAGTTTCCCTATGTTCTCCCTCCCCCTTGTGTTCCTAGTGTGTCTATGTCTGTCCTGTGTGTGTGTATGTGTTGGTGGGCGTGGCTCCAGACTCCAGCACCTCCCCGGCTCCATCATCCACCTCTCTCCCACCTGCTGTACCTCACACACCTGCGGTCCATCATCATCAGCTTCCGTATAAGAACCCCGGCTTTCCACCCACTCTTCGCCAGATCGTTGATTCAGCCAATGTGGTATTTCTCGTTCCCGGCCCCCTTGAATTGTGGATTCTAGCTTGTCTCTTGTTTATTCACACCTGCTAACCCTGCTCTTCCTCTGCCCCAGGATCACTGCTCGCTACCAGCCATTCTGCTCATTCTCCCGTCTGCCAGCCTGCCAGCCTGTCTACCTGCCCATTCACCACCTGCCT